>JANVCC010000040.1:170756-366135 GCA_025345505.1 Todiramphus chloris collaris
CTGAGCCTGCAGCGACACCGTGCGCTGCTCCGCCGCCTCGCACGCTGTCCGACACCGACAGCGTCGCCCGGCTCCGCTCTCGGAAATCTCCCCTCTCTCTCATCTCTCTCCTTCTCTCTTATTTCTCTTTTGCTTCCTTACCTACATTCTCCCTTATTCCTTTCCTATTAATGTCCCATTCTCTTTTTTTTACTTCCATTATCCTTTTTTTTTCCTCTTGTTCTCCTTTATCCTTTCGTCTACTGTCTCTCCTTCCTCTCTTCCCTATTCTTGTCGTTCTTGCCCTGCCCTATTCTTACCTTTTCATTTCTCTTTATATCTTTCTATTTTCTTTTTATCAGGTGGCATCTTCCTTGTCGCCTCCGGCGCCGCAGCCTGTTGATGGTCTCTTCTAGGGCGTTCCCATCAGCTCTAATTGATGAGCCATCAGCGCTAATCACAGGGCATCTGCTCCGGAGCACATTTCTTTAACCAAGACGGACGCTATCAGGGACCAATTTCGTTCAGCGTCTAGAGGTAGCGTGGTTGTGTGCTGATTATCTCCTTTACAGTTTCTTTCACTTGTTTGTCATCTTCCTTTTTTATTTACTTCATCGCTTCATTCCTTCCTAGAATTTTTTTTCCTTTCTCTTCCTCTCTTTCCTTCTTTCTCTCTTTCACATTTCTGTGCACTGTGATTTCATTGCTGATGTGCTGGTAAACTCGGTTATTGTTTCTTCCCTTCTCTCTCTTCTTTCTATTACTGGCTTCGTTCTTGTTTGATTTTCTTTGCTCCTTCCGTGTCCTCTCCCTTTTTGCTCCTCCTCTTCTCTACCTTGCCCTGCACACTTCACCTTCTCTCGTTGCCTCTGCTTTGTCTCCTTAACCAACATGTTTTCTGTATGATTACATTACTCTCTCCAAGAAGCAAGAACATGTTTTTTGGCAAAAGTTGTCATTCCTATTCCCTGCCGCCTTCTATTTCCCGAAGAGGAACATTCCTACATAGACTGGAAGAAAGCATCAAAGGCAGACTGCCCCTGCTCCTACCCTTCTGAAAAGGGACCACACTCTTCAGCACTCGGCCTTTTAAGGATCCATCACCCTCTGTAACGCAAGTCCAAGTCCCAGTTACTTTGACATCAGTACAAAAAGGCTCACTCAGGGGAATATTTCAGTTGGGAACTCAAAATCATCACAGTGCAGCAGCACAGAAATTGAAGAAGCTCTTCTAGAGCAACACACTAACAACCTCCACACCCAGAGTCATTAGTCCCCACAGACACTTCTCAGTCATTAGCATGAGACACATGTCAAAAGTCACCAAGATCACACCATGGCATTTTTTCTGAATATATCCCCTCGACTCCCAACACATCCACTTTAAGAAACGACTTGGGGTCCCTCATCCATCCGTGCTTGCTGCCACTTGAGCACACCCCTCCATGACAGATGGCGCAGGTACTACTCCGTGCCGCTCAGAAGATCCCTTTTACAGTACCTAGACATTGCTTCACCACGCCAGCAAATCAATCAATCGATCAATCTCACCGCCCTTCACTCCCCTGCCCCAGCAAAGCTGTGAGTGTCTCTGTGGGAGGATTTTCGATCACTGTTTTAAGCTTCTGGGTAAAATTCGCCTCCTGTCCACACAGCTCCTGTTCGTCCCCGTTCGCATTCACCATCACCTGCCTCGTGTCCCCGCAGCAGCCGGGCTGCGGCACACTCGGCCCCTGAGCTTCCCGCAGCTGCAGTAAGGGTAAGATCAACTTCTTCCATCACCTCTGCAGCTCATGTACACATACCACAGGTCAAAATATGATTGAACACGATTGTCCCTACTGTCCTTTCTGTATTCCTGCACTGACTTACCTCCGCAGAGCTTCCAATTCATACGGAAATCTGCCGCTGAATGTAGTCAGGCCGTGGACAGCAACGATGGCTTGATTCCAAATTCATCCTTGATGTAATTTTTTGTATGAGATACGCCATCAAACCGGAAGATGAAGACTTCCTACTATGTCTTTGCAACTTACCTGTATTTCCTTATCCCGACCAGTGACAGGGTTTTCTCCACGACGAAGACATTCATACAGATCACGTTTCACATCCCAAATCCTCGTGGAAGTTGAGCCTTTGAAGGCGAAGAGGGGTCTTTCCCTCCAGTGCTGCTCTGGGGCGGAGCAGCCCAAGGCATATGACAAAAAGCACCTCTGGCAGACACCGCTGCTTCTGGGGACTCGCATTTACCGAGCCCATTAGCACATCCTTATCTCATTCAACTCCCACACAGGTTTTTAGTCCTCTTCCACTGTTTAAGTCCACACGCGGATTTTCTGCAGTCTCACACTGTCATTACGATAGACCACAGGTAAACAGACAGAGACAAGTCTATCCTACTAAGGAGAACAGCAATCGTTAACATTTTCCAGGTGCAGGCGACAGAACTGCCTTTTTGATAACAAAGGACCGACGAGTAAGATCCTTTAAGGCACGATTTTTAGCAAAGTAATCTGGAGACATGTTCTCGACCTCTGAGTTTCCTGGAGTCTTCTGGTAGTTTAAGTCGCATAGCAAAAGGAAATAACGTTTGGGTAGAGATCATTGCCTTGACTCGTGGACAGGAAGAGATGCTGGGACACATCTTTTTCTTCTAGGAAAAAAACCCGATCATCTCACTTGCTCCATGTGAGCCCAGGATGAGAGGTGCTTAAGCAGAGTGAGGTTTGGATTACACAGGGGTTTTTTTTTGTTTTTTTTTGTTTTGTTTTGTTTTTTTGTTGTTGTTGTTTTGTTGTTGTTGTGGGGTTTTTGTTTGTTTGTTCTGCTTTGTTTTGTTTTCCTTACTTACCTGCTTGCTAAATTAATTCACTTACCTGGAATAAGTAGACCTCTGGAGGAATATTTCATGCCATATTCATAGGGAGGGAAATGTAACGCCGCTGTCAGCAAAAACACCACCATTTTATTTTCAAATATCTTCGAGCCGTGCTAGGGTCTAAGTTAAGCTTGTTGTGAAATGTAGTGCTGGAAGTTTTTAATCAGCAAAATAGCTGTTAATGAGATGTCAAGCACCGATGTCAAGGATATAGGACATAGTGTCGCTTTTTCTGTGGTCTCAACACTTCTGTGCATCGTTTCTATATCCACCAAGCAGCGGCTTGAATAAATGGTCCCACGATACTAGAGACTTGATCTTAGCTGGAGATAAAGGTGTTTCCATATGCAGAGAAACGGTTAAAGAACCCAGGATAACTTACACACTGGAAGAGTTGTTTCTTGGTTACTCAAATCCAGATCATGTGAAATTCTCACGTTCTGATGAAATCCAGCTACTAACCGAGTAGCAGTAGGGTAGAGAGCAGCATTGGCAAATCCTTAAGCATTGTAGCATTGCACTACTACCCCAGATGTGCAACCGAGTTGACTTTTATAGCATCTGTATCTATACTGAGAAGCCACGAAGGTCATTATGAGAAATAGACGATCCTGCAAAAAGCATCCCGGTTGGTGATAGGCTTAGTTTAGCTACTCCAACTTTGGTCACTTTCAGAGTGTGCCCCGTGAGTAAACAGCAAGGCGTGAGGAGCGGTGATCCACATCAAGGAAGAATCTGTACAGAAAAAAAATCAGTAAAAGCTACTCACCTTTACACCCTGACAGCCGACCAAGTGCCCAGACATTGCTTAGTCTCCTTCATTAGAAAGGAAAGGGTGAAATCCTACTTAATCTGTTGTAAAAAAAATAATGCCGAGTTTCGCCATCAAGAATTCACTCATTAGGGCTCATGGAGAGATCGTTGGATTCTCAGGAAAGCGAGTACAGACCATTGGCAAGCACCAGTCGAAAGGTTCGTCTCCCGTCGTTCTTCAGACAGTGAAGAGATAGACGGACTCTTCCGGGGATATTTGGTAAACTCTAGTTCGACCCCCGCTGAAGCCCAAGCATGATTTCAATTACATTTTGAGGCAAGAAATGGAGAATCGGTAAGAGGGAGAAAAGCAGCAGCTCCGGCAGAATCGCTGCCGTGACACGGCTGGCAAATGCCGCACAGCGGCAAGAGATCAGCCGGGTCAGGACCACTGTCCCCGTCGGCGGGGATCCGGAAAGAGCCCGTCCGCTCCATAAGGCAGGAGAGCCCTGAGCTCCCGTTGTTGGATTTGTCTTCTTGCGAAGCGGGTGCTTCACGCCTCTTCAATGAAATTCAGCGGTTAGAGCACGGCACAGAAAAGCCGAGGTCTGGTTTCAAAGCCCTCTTCATCAGCCTCTCCCATCACTTAAGAGTGTCCTAATCACCGGGAGAGGGACCGCCCGTACGGAGTCCCTCCGGTCCTTCAGCGGGGCAATGCCGGGCGGAGGGGCCGGGGTGACCTGGCCGCTCAGCATCTGGGGCACTCACCGCCGCGGGATTTAGCCCTCGCTTCTGCACATCCCCTTCAGCACCCGCCGAATATAACGGGGGCAGGCTCAGAGAGCTGGGGACGTACATCAAACCCGTTCCTTTCCGCCTCCAGCCCCGGCGTTTCTCGGCAAGCTGCCGGCGATGACCGTTGCCGTGCCCCCAACGGCTGCTGCCGCTCAGCCCGTAGCTCGGGCAGCCACGGGACCCGTCGTAGGGTCACGCGAAACCCTTCTCGCTGCCAGCCCCGGACCACCCCGCTCTTTCCCGCTCTGCGAGGGGAGTGGTCCTTCTCCGAGGGGAGAGGCTCCTTCGGCCTGGCGCCGCTCTCCCGGGGAGTGGTCCAGCCCCCGCTTCGGCCGGGATGCTCCGCCATCCGCGAGAAACGAAGAGCGGTCCCGGTCGGAAAACGCGTTAAAAAAAAAAAGAAGCTAACAAAGAAACTAACAAATAGAATGCCTAGCCACGTCCGAAGCGCTCCCGAGCTCGGGGGAGGGTGTAGAGCCGCTTCTCATCGCCAGGGACCACCGCCGAGCTGGCGAATGCCCCTCCCCCCGCCTCCCCGCCGCCGGAAGCACCCGGCAGCCTCTGCGCTCGCCGCGCCGGTACCGGTGTCCAACGGGCGACAGCGGCTGAGCCAGCGCCCGGCGGCAGCTTCGGGGTCGGGATCCTCCTCGGCAGTCGGTACCGCCGTCCCGAGCGGGTCTGGGCTCCCGCTCGTCCCCCCTGAAGCGGGGAGCGATCACTGTGCCCGTTCTCAGCCGCCGGTGGGGTACGAAGCCAGCGACCCTGCTGGGGCAGCGGCTGCGCTTGTTCCTATCCCGCCTCCCTCCCCTGACGCTCTGGGTTTCATCCTCAACTGGCCTTTGTTTAGGCTGAGGTTCCTCCGAGTGGGGTTTATGGGAGCTGGGGTTTTCTCACGTGTTACGTGTTTTAGGGGCAGGGTCCCCTCGAGCTGCCTGGTCCTGGGTTCTGCATGTGGTGTAACACAGACCCCATTGATCACGGTCAGGCAGTGACAGCATAGAATCATATCATGGGTTGGGTTGGAAAGGACCTTTCATGTCCATCTAGTCCAACCCCTCTGCAGTGAGCAGGGACATCTGAAACTAAAGCAGGTTGACAGAGCCCTGGTCAACCTCAACTGGAATGGTTCCAGGAATGGGTCAGCGACCACCTCTCTGGGCAGCCTGGGCCAGGCTCTCACCACCATCATTGTAAGAAAATATCTTCCTCCTCTCCAGTCTAAATCTCCCTCTTTTAGTTTAAAACCATCACCCCTTGTCCTGTCACTACAGGCCCTGCTGAAAAGTCTGTCCCCATCTTTCTGATAAGCCCCCTTTCAGTACTGAAAGGCCACAGTGACAGCTCTCAAACCAGGCTCACACCATCAGTACTGCACTTCCCAGCACCCCGTGCTTGCCCAACCTACCAGCAGCTTCACCCACTCTCTCCAGGTTAACCAGAAACAGCTTCAGGATCCTTGGTCCACAAGAGCCAATATCTGCAGGTACTTGTTGGGTCAGTGCTACAAGAGCTGGAGAGTTCTAACCCTAAAATCACTGGGACAATGTGAGTCACGACCTTATTTTAAATAGTGCAATCCCAGCAGATAAGAGACCTTTCCTGCTGAGCAGCTGCAATAAAGCTCTACAAAAAGAGAATTTAATTTCCTGACCATGACTTAGTGGGTGACCTTTGAATGTTTCCGGGGATGGGGCATCTACCACCTCTCTGAGCAGCCTGGGCCAGTGGCTCACCACCCTCATCGTAAAAAACTTCTTCCTTAGATCTAGTCTGAATCTCCCCTTTTTTAGCTTAAAGCCATCACCCTTTGTCCTGTGGCAACATGCCCTGCTAAAAAGATTCTGTGCACCTTTCCTATAAGCCTCCTTTAAGTATTGGAAGGCCACACTGAGACCTCCCCGAAGCAATCTCCTCCAGCAATAAACATTTTGGCTATTCATCCCACAATGAGAGCTCGTGTGATAACCCCTCCACGCCCCTCAGACTTTCTCAACTAACATAACTGACAAGTAGGCATTCACAGCATCCCACAGGTTTTTCCCGGGGACCGCAGACACGGAGACACGGCGGTGGGTCGAAGGTTAGCACCGGAGCCCCGCAGGCAGCCCGCCCCTTCGGTGGGAGGAGCTAAGCTGGAAATCCTCGACAGATGCTCCGAGAAAAACACGTCAGGCATCGTTAGAGGTGAATGATAAAAAGGAGAGAATAGAATTTATGGGCTGCAATTATCACTGACCGAGAGGAAAGGCGGGTGAGATTGGCTTCCCCACTCGGGGGTGGGGACACAGAGCAGCCACTGGGAGTGGGGCTCTCTCCCTGGTCCAGGACTGTTTGATTTCGGGGAAGGATCTTGAAAGAGAGGGTGAGTTCCCCGGGGGCTGTCTGATCCTGCAAGGCTGGACAGGTGATGACCACGCTTGGCTTGAATCCCAGTTCTCTGCACATCCACGAGGGATCCTGTCCCGGGGGTGGAAGTGCCCCGTGTTGTCCCACCCTGGAAAAGCTGTCCAGAGACCAGGCACCCTGGGAGCCCGTCTAGTCCATTCCATTGCCTTTCATTTACTATGTTCATTCCTCAGACACCATTAGAGCTATGGTCAGGAGCAGATGGTTCCCCTCCATCCCAAGGTTCATCCCCAACAGATTGCATACAATTTATTAATAACCCAGCAGATGCTCGGGCACTTTCCAGCTCAGATTATATTTCCCGATTGCTCAAATCCTGGCCCAGGGGAGCTGTTCATTTATTTTCCACTGCTTCTCTTTGTTGCTTACCAGCACCAACCCAACAAGGAGGAAAAAGGTGAAATTCCTGTATCCTTTGCCCTGATCCTGTGTATGACCATCCAGGAACTGAATGGGGTCTGATGCCAGCCTTGGTCTGGCCTTCCCAGCCCCCATGCCCTGGGGAAAACCATCACTGTGTGCTGCCCTGCTCCCTGTCGGGGCTCTCTGATGCTGCTTTCCATGGTAAGGCTGGAAGTCGGGGCGCCCGGTAGCAGCCAGTCCTGCCAGTGTCTGGCAGGAGGCAATATGTCATGAGTCCTAGGAAAACAGCAGGAGTCAGGAATTACGTCCTGTATTTCCAAAGGTCATGCTAACTGGGATGCATAGAACCAGGTTCCCCCTTCCCAGGGCTGCTATCTGAACCCTGGGGATGGCTGTATCAAGGTGAAATTAAAACAATTCCATGAAGAAAACTGATACTGCCCTTGATATGAACTCCCCCAGCCTCGGGCAGTAAGGACAGTGAGATAGGCAGAGATGGGGAGCTCATCACCCTCCCGGATACAGGATCTTAAGAGAGGAGGGGGATGTATGGGCAGAAACTGCTTAAGGCCCTGTGAGACCCCTCCTGGAACTATATAAGATGCTTTAAGCTTCAGAAAAAGCCATCACAGACCTTTCAGCAACACTATGTTCAATTTTAATGTATAAAATGGGTTTTTCTTTGCTCTGTAGGGAGAAGCACAAAAGCAGCAGGTTGTTTATACTACTGAATAAACTAAATGCAGGTCTCTGAGGGATCTTATGCAAACCACTTACCTTGAAACACAACCCCACGGGAAAGTGAGCTATGGAGAGATGCGTGGTTAATGTTTTACATCTTCAGAGCAGCATTCAAATAGCTGGCTCAGCACCAGTTAACATTAGGTATCACGGAAGGTAGGGGCTGGTTATAATTTTGAACATAGAGGTCACTTGTAAAGGCATAAGTAGCAGGACATTTGGGGTTAAAGTTTAGTGGAGCATGTAGGAGTTAACCCTGAAGGCTGAGGGCTTAAATTAATTCTGGAAGCTGAAGGTTCATTGTTAAAGTGAGTTTGGAGGGGAAGTGCATTTATTGTTCAGATGCATGCCATAGTGTAATTTAAAAAAATAATAATAATAAAAAAATATAGGAAGCATGGCAATGTTTCCTGCTCAGTGGCAGCTGGGCTCGGTAAAAGGCACTTCACTTTCTCTGAATGCAGGTGAGAGACACTCTCAGCAATAACAGCAGAAGAATATTAAAGTCTGTTACATTTTTCATAGCTCCTGACATTTGCGATATAATTCCACTTCCTTGCCTTCACTGTGCTCCCCATGCCCGGCAGAGTTAGCACAGGGGTGAGTTTTTTTCCTTTCAGCCTCTGTAAATAAACTGGGAGAATTATGCTGTTGCAGGAAAAAGAATTCCTCCCTCCTTGCTTTATAGCAATGGGGAAGAACTGCATGAAATGATGCCAGGCAAACTTGTTTCAGAAAGGGAATCAGGGTGTAAAAGCTGGGGATGTTGTGTTAAGTTGTCCAGTGAGCATGGGGTGAAAGGGGGTTGTGGGCTAGCAGAGGCTGAGCTCTTGGGCAATTTTGGGTGGAAACTATATAACCCCTTGCACCCTGCTTACATATCAGTTTTATTTCCTATCCTTAGGTTCCCCTAGTACCACAGATTCCCTGAAATGTCCACCAGAAAGGGTGTGGAGGGAAATTCCAATGCACATACAAGGGTTCCTTGGCAGATACTGTCTATTTAATCAGGTTTTCAATGTTCTGCCCATCTTTATTCCTTCTTTCTGTAACAAGAACTATCCATGTCAGAAATTCTTATAGACTGTTAAATCAGACAAATCTCCTACCACAGTTTTTTTGTTTCACTTTCCTTTGCTGCCCACCAGCCATGCAGGTCCTGAGTGCCATCTCCTTTTTTCTTTTAGAGACCTCTCAAATACATACACCCCCAAGGAGTTTCCTAGGCCAGCTCACAGAATAAAGCAAAGAATGAACAAAAGCAGCAACAAAATTATTCTCTGGATTGATAAATGTTCCTCAGTCACTCACCACTTTGTGCTTCTGACACAATGTCACCACAAGGAGTAAATACTCTTAAGTAACACACACATATTAAAGGAATATATAATTATGTGATCTGTTGATGTTTTGCTATTTTTTCAATCAAAGCTTCCTCAAAAAAAAGGGAAATAATAGGCAAATCCAAAATACCAAAAGCTGCAAAGCAGAATCTTGTAACAAAACAAAGAAAGAAACAAACAGAAGTCCAAAGATATGGAAATGCTTGGGAAAGGGAGAAAGAGGTGAGGAAACAGGGCTCATGGGGCAGCTATTTAGAATAGAACAAAATGTTCATTACCTGCAGACTCTGCTTCTGCCTGTACAGATTTCTGCAGAGATAGCAGTAGTTGTGAGGGAGCAGGACCAGACCCTGGGGGTCATCCTCGTACAGTCTGACAGCAAGGCACAAGCCTCCCTTTGCACCATTTCTCTCTCAGGTACAAACCTCTGCCCATCTTGCAGGCAGAAAGGAATGAATTGTCATCATTGATTCCAGGTCTTGGGCAGTTTGGAAAACTACTGGGACCACCTGGTCCTCTTCTACCCCTCCTAGGTCACACCACAGTCTAAGCTAAAACCCCCTCCCTTCTCAATGCCTCATATTCCCCAAACTTCCAATTTTTAGGCTTAGGTGGATGATCCTGGACATTGTAACATTTGCTTCTGTTCAAGCACTACCAAAATTACAAGGCCATCTGATGTTTGAGGTGGCAGGCCAAAAAAAATGGGGCAGTCAGCAGAGCCTGGCTGATGTGCAGCTGGTAACAAGGAAGGGTTAAGTCTAGAGTACACCCAGGCTTTGCAAGGCTCCTGGAAAGCTTGGCTCTAAATGAGAGGAAACAAAAACTGGTTTGCTTGACAGCTGCACAGAATATTGTATTGGGCTACATGTTGTAAGCAAATGTGATGCAAATATGGGAATGTCCAAATTGTCTCCTCTCCTGCTGTGGCCACAGCAACATGTCTGTCACTTTTTGGGTTAAGGAAACAAAAAAACCTGTGATCACAGAATCACAGAAGAGTTGTGTTTGGAAGAGATCTCTGGACAACATCAAGTCCACTCCCCTCTGGACAAAGCAGATTGCCCAGGACTGAGTCCAATCAGTGATTTTTCTCTGCACATTGGTTTCCTTGGCATCAGCTTTCAGCATTTGGAAGCTGAAAAAGTGGATTTGTTTGAGGAGTTTTTGCTTCGTTTGTTTTGTTAGAGATATGTCTGCATCATTCTTGTTTTGGAGGTCTTTCTGTGCACACGAGCTTAAAAATGTTCTCTGTCTTTGTCAAGCCTGCTGTTCTCTACTCATCTTTAAGGCAACAACCAGCTGTACGTGTGCCAAAAGATTTTACAGAAAAAAAAAGCCCATAAAGCAGCAGGCAATCCAGTTAAGCCAATGAATGACAGCCCCACAACCCCAACCTAGAAAACACTGAAAGCTGCATCTAGACTGATACTTAATTTACCACCAAAATAAATAAATAAATCAAGCCTTAAGCACTATGACGTTCATCAGGAAAACAAAAGCTAGTGGAGATTAGCAGCCTTCTCACTTGGAACAGAGGGGAAAAAAAGGAAAAAAAAAAAGGGGGGGGGGGAGAAAAAAGAAAAAAAATCACTGAAGCCTGACTCACAGTCTCAGCCCTTGTAACAAATCCAGACAACAAGATCTACTATGTTTTGCCAATTTCAGGATACCAGGGACTGCAAATTTCTATCAGCTACCCTGGTTAGATTTGCAGCATAGACACTTGATCTTGATCTCTAATGTTTTGGGTTTTTTTTTTTTTTTCTTTCCTCAACCTTTCAGTCTCTGCTGCTCAGAAGCACACTCAGGCCCACCCCACATGAAAACACAGGCTTGTGAGGAGATCTGCTCACTCTGGCTCCTGCCCAAGGCCTTAGTTTGGCCAAAGGGCTCACTAGAAAGCCGTAGCTTGTGGGATTCTGCAGTTGCTTTATTTGTTCCCAACAACATCTGGCAATGCTGTTTTCCCAGCTTTAACATAAACTTGTCAGGCTTAGTCCACTGCCTTGTTTACCACTTCTTGGCTTTTCCACTGAATACCAGAAAGAAACCAAACACACAACCTTAGTGGAAAGCTCGGCATGTAAAGGGAGAATTTATATTTCACTTCTTGCCTTTTGCTATTGGTTTTACAAGTGATTGCTCATCAGAAACCAATTACCCCAGAAAGGCTTGGGTTTGGGTCCCTACTGATGTTAGCAGGATGAATAGCCTCATTTACAATCTCTCAACTGGAAAACAAAAAGTAATGATAATAAAAGGAAAAAAAAAAAAAGTCCTTTCTAATTCTCTCTGCCTCTGTTGTAATTCACAAGAAAATTAAACTAATAACTCTCTCTGTGAGCGTGTTATGCAGATGCCAGGAGTCAGGGATAAATGGATGAAACTATCCCAGGCAAAGTCCCCAGGGAAGGAACCTCTGAGAAGACAACAGTTATGCTTTGCAAGATTCAGAGCTTCTCCAGCAATGCAATCTATGCAGAGAGGAGGCTGTTTAATTTTTCTTTCGTCTCCCCTCACCTTTTTCACTTGAATTCCACCTGCAAGCAGCAAAATACTTCCATGATTTTTTTTGCTGGGCTCATTTGCCACTCTATCTCCATTTCCCATTTGCGTAGAGAGGTCCTTTGTGATGAAAATTCTCCATGCCAACAGAAATAAGCTTTTCACAAGTGGTCCCCAGGGTGGTCTTTCTTCCTCATTCCTTCAGCAGACAGTGCTTTACTAGACAGAAAGGCTTGGGGGAAGACATGAGGGTTTCCATTGTGTTCCCAAGCTCTATGCTGTGATTTGTCCCTGCAGCTCAGATTCAAGATTTTAATTTATCTTTTCAAAGAAGATATAACATTAAAACAAAGTCTGTAACTTGCCCCTGCTGGTGCCCAAGAGAGGAGCAGCAGAAATGATTTTCTAACTCCTCCCTTGCAAGACTGGAAGTGTCTATCGATCAACCGTGATACCTGGTGTAGCTCCACCCTGGTTTTCAGACACCACAACACTGCACACAAGGTCACTCCATAAACACAAGCACAGCAGATAGGATGGGTTTGTTCCAGCTGGGTGCTGGTGGTGTTGTGTATCATGTGGGTAACATGGAGGTGTCTGCATTTCACTAGGGGTTTGGTAGCTTGCAGCATAGGATCTTCATGGATTCACATGATGACCAAGACTGGAAGTGATTGGGTCAGGCTTCTTCTCAAAGCAGGGTCAGATCTGATACGACCTCAGGAAAGGAGGAAGGAAACAATAGAAGATATAAAACTTGAGCTAAAAGAGGCAGAAAAGAGGGCATGAAGGTGGAATGCTGCAGTGACGGGTGGAGCTTGCTGAAATTAGTTCAGATACTGAAGGGACATGACCAGTGGTGAACATAATCTAACAGGCAGCGAGGGGGTCAAATGGCTCATGTCTCACAGCACAACCAGCCAAGAGGACTCTTGGGGAACATGGGAAAAGGATTTGACCCCAGCTATAGATCTCCTTACATACTGGGGCAACATGAGTCTATTTTGCAGGGGGAAACTAAGTGGAAGGAAAGATGGTTTAGGTAAACAAACTGCCTATAACATCACATTTCCTGGCAACAGAAAAATTAAGCTTTAGTTTTAGGAAGGGATTTCAGGATTACATTCCTGAAGTCTGGATTTCTAGGGGAGACTCAAAGCAAACAGCCAATATGTTCCTCTGGTCTCTGATAAAATGCCACTGACAGTCACATGCTGGGCACAGAGGGCTTTATCTCCACTTCTGGGAAATGATATTAAAGGAAGATCAAGGAGGAGACTGGGGACAAGTGGAATCCTACAGCCTGCATTCAGCCCCAGGTCAAACTCCTTACATTTAGGCATCCAGGCGGATATGTTCCATCAGTACTCGGGAGATTTAGTAAATACAGACTGAACAACTGCAGAGCAAGAGCAGTGATAAACTGGGTGCAAAAGAGCAGCAGCTATTTGAGAGAATAATTAAGCGTAGAGCCCTCAGCCCTCACCCTTGGCAGTATGAAAAAACCTTTCTGCTAGTTACACCACCAGTAAGCACGGACACAGACTCAAGAGGAGACACATCAAACCAGCCAGGCCTCCCTGAGATGCTGGAATCTAAACTAACCTCTGAATTTCAGATAGACTTGGGCTGAAAAAAATCCCTGTGTAGAAATGTGTGTTATTGTTTGCACCACAATGAGCTCCAGCTTTTTTTTAAGGGGAGATTTGGATACAGAAATTCAGTGGCGCATTGCAATAGAACAGAACAAATTCAGACAGCTCATCTTTTCTCTGGGTTCATGTAGCAATTTAACCCCAATTTTTCTATTTCACATGCAGCCCGCTATCACAGAGTCTCTGCATCCTGGCCTATCAGAAATTCTACTAATGCTCATAATCATTTTCTTGACTGATGGTTGCCTTTCCTGCTTCTCTTGCCTTTGCATAAGTATGATTTATTTTCTTTGCAGGCATAATGTACGATAAGACATTTCTGGAGCTATTTAATGATATCTTCTGGTGTAGACATTATTGAAATGAACGGATTTGATGTGAAGACCTTAGTGGCCCTTTCGGGAATCTTCGCTTTCTCTTTACTTCTTCTGATGCATTTTTTCACCTGTTGTTGCAGATATTCCTAGCAATGAATTAAAGTAAATATCTCATCACAAATGCCTGCAGATCCTCTGGATGTATTTCCAATGGTTGACTGCACAAATGTTTTATTTTTCAATCCGTTTAACATGAACTTGTTTGTCCTCCTTCCTGGCATTGGAGAAACACTTAGAATTCTGAAAGCTGCAATAAAAATCACTGCTATTGTTTAAAACATGCAAAAATATATCATTTATTCAAATGTAAGATGTGTAAATCATTGAATTTCATGGGACACGAATCATTAGTCAAAGTGCAGACTGCACTAGAGGTCATATTTAATTTATTTTCAAAGCCTTCATTTGTGCTTTTTGGTCCAGCATGTCATAAGTTATTCAATACACAAAGGTGTCTACTTATGTCTCACAATAATTAAGCTGATTAAGTCATATTATCACTAACAAGAAGCATTAATTCCACTTGAGTGAGCGCTGCAAACGGAGTCAGTGACATTTCCACCACTTAGACTGAAAACACATTATAGGCAAACTGGGGAGGCAAAAGCCTCACTTAGCCCAGGCCTATTTCTTCATCTGATCTCTGTGGAAGAGTTGGCAACTGATGTTTTCAGAGCAGTGGAAAAAACAAACAAACAAACAAAAAAACAACTAAGAAAAGAGGCAAAGGAGCAGAGAAAATCAGCACGTGACAATCATGCAGATCATTTTTCAGTGTGGTGGAGGCTAAATGAGTATGACAAAAGCTAAAGGATATTTATTTCTACAAAACCTCTACTGAGATCAAAACACAAGGAGGAAGAGGAGGAGAGAATCCAGCCAAGAAGAGCTGCCTGCTCTGTAGGGTGAGTCTGGGGAGATACTTAAGAAACAGAGGCAATTTGAAAAGGAATCAGGATAGACCTTGACCCAGTCTTGGCTAAATTAAAGTGTGTTCATTCCAGCATCAAGGAGAGGAGAGGTCAAGTCCTAGCATCTTTGGAGACAAATAAACCACTGGGTGCCAGAACCCTCCGAGGGCAATGCACAGACTTCCACTGGTCCCCAGGGTTTTTAGCTCTGTCCTGCTGATACCAACCCCTCTGGGGAGCTGAGACCGCCTGTATTCATGACTCTACCCAGCCTAACCTGACCACATGCAGAGGGCTGTGTCCCCACTAAGGTTTCCTGGGGCTTTCCCTGGCTGCTACTTGATTTCCTGTGTGTCAGATCGGAGTAGAGCTGAGCACCAGCCCCTCTGGGTCTTTCCCTCTGGCCTCTTTTCTCTCTACCTCTGGATTCATTTTGTCTCCCTGGTATACGCTTTCAAGTCATTACAGAGATCTAAGTAACGTTTTCATCCAAAGAGTCTATTCAGCAATAGCAAGAGCACAAAAAACCCCTTACTTGTGCTGGTGCCCAGAAGCACTATGTGCCTGCCTAGCATGGCCCGCAGCATTTTGCAGCCAACTGCACCACATGGCAGCTTTCCCACTGTTGTAGAAGCAAATCTCAAGCTGGCTGGCAGGTCCCTGAAAGCCGGATTTGCCTCTGGATCTCCGAGAGAGCTGGAAAGTACGAGAGGGGCATATAGAGAGCGTGCTGTGGAGTATATCTCCAAAGTGGCTCTCACTCCCAGTGCATTACCAGACTACAGACACCAGCTAATGCTCATGAACTGTGCAGGAGTGTAAGCACAGGAAGAGTTGTAAAAATAACTGGTTGTAGGGCAAAGACCTTGCATTTTTAATGACATCCCATTCCTACGGGAGATCTTCAAAGGAGATCTCATCTATTAGATGGACGATTCTGACCAGGCAAGCCCTTGGAGAAGGGATAGTACCGTACTCGAATTAAGTTTAAGCAAGTGCTCTCTCCCTTAAAGCAAGTCCCTTTTTATTGTCTGTTTTATCAATATGTTGACTGAGAAGAAAGATTGAAACTGAGCTCTTGTCAGTACAGAATTTCCAAGGAGATCCTCAGCTAAGGTGTGGTGTTGGAACCTGGCCTGGGTGCTGTGTTGACCCTCAAATGCCTTTTGGAAGAGGGCTGACCTGAACATGCAAACCTGGGGATCAGCAAGAGGTGTAGATGTGTGTGTGTAGCTATCTCATCTCCTGGGCTGAGGGTGGACAGGAGTAATGGAGGGTGTCAGTTGAGCCTTAGTAGTAGAGGTTAAAAAAATGCCCAAAAAATACACTGATGAGTGACAGACTCACAAGTAGGTGTCAAAAGCTGCCTACTTGGTTGCTCAGCTCCATGAATTTCCAAAGACAGCAATTCAAAGCATCACTTTCAAATGCCTACGGTTTTGGGAATCAGCTCTTCCTTTTGGGAAGCCACACCTGGGATTCTGATAGAAAGCTCCACCTCCACGTGTTGGTTTAGACCCTGGACACCATGAAACATGTGGACTGGGCACTTCTGCTGCATGAGCTAAATCACAGCTAACAGCTTGGCTCTGCTGCAGAGGGGCTGTGGCTGAGCCCCTGGGGGCTCACTGAAGAAAGTCTGCAAGTCATCTTCTAATTCCTGACCAGCACCACCTGAAAATGGCAGGGCAGATATTGCCAGAGCTAATCTGGGAGAGGGAGACATTTGCTGTCCCACAGGGAGTCGGGTCCATTTGATGCTTTTATTACTTCTTGAGGCTGTTATTAATGTTATTGTATCACTTCACATAATACTCTTGTTCTTTTGAAGCAGTGAAATAGGCTAATGCTTTACAGAGGTCTCAGGCAGTGGCTGTTTGGGGTTCTTTTTTTACCCTTAACACTCTGTAGAGACCACTGAAGAATTCACTTGGCAGCATGAAGTCCTTCATCCTACTGTCTAATTGGGACAGGGAATATTTCATCTACTCACAGTCAGGCAGATGTGAGCTGGGACTGAAATCACCAGAAGCAGCCAGGTCCCTTTCATGTCCAAAGAACTGTCCTCCTGGGTCCCTGACTCCCGTGGGGCCCCTTTGAGTTGTCCCTGCCCCCGGCTTCCACTAAAGAGCACATTGCCACTTGTAGACAAGGATTTTTCTGGGTTAATCCCCAAAGCCGCATTGCAGCCTCCCCAAGCCAGGTGCTGAGCAAGCAGGGGGGAAGAGAAGGACAACCATGGTGTGGCCATCACAGGGCTTCATCCAAAGGTGAGCTGCTTTCCACATCAATTCAAGAGCCATCCCACTAGCAGTTACAGGCTTGCCAATTCCCAGACAGTTGGTCCCTATACCTGGCACCCACCTAGGTTATCTCTGTGACTCCTGAGGCCAGCTGGTGGGTGGTGAGCATCCAGGGGAAAGCTTAAATGAACCATAGAACGCAATGCACAATAACAACAAGCCATTACTGCCAGATCCAGCCCCTTTCCCCAGCAGTTCAAAGCCCTTTATGTCCATACCTTAGTGCAAATCCCCTCAGAGTCTCTGCCCAAGCTGGAGCAAGGAGCTGTGTGACATCTCCAGCACATGGTTCCTCCTGGCCATGACCCCAGAGTGCTCCTGAGTCCCGGGAAGGACGGAAGGTGACCTTGAGCCCCCAGCTTCCAGGTGAGGTGAATAAAATGAGCTCTGTCAGGCTTCTCTAGCAACTAAGGAGGCCAGAGGGACAGGTACATCTTCTGGAGCTGAGAGCTCTGCTCCAAGAGCTGAGCAGCAATTCCTGCTGTCATGTGCAACTCAGGGACAGCCAGGAGCCAGGGTGAGCTATTAAAATACAATTTATTGGTACAAATCAGACCTCATGAAACAAACTTGGTTTAGAAAAAGCTGTCATGTTCTGCACAGATGGATTGGAAATGAACTGTCCCGTGACAGGAGCGATTGGCAATGCTGGCAGACAGACTGGGTGGACAGGTGTAGGGTGAGCAAAGCAGGGAAGAGACTGTTCTGGGGCTGGAGTCCTGCCCTTGAGGGCTCCTGACAGCCAGTTAAAATTCCTCAAAGAGAAGCAGGGCACAGTGGGAGATGTCTGTTCAATGCAGGGAGGGCCCCCAGTGCAGGGGTTCCCCCAGGCATTCAAGACTTGGGGAAAATAGAGATCTGGGGTAGGAGGGGCAAGATCTGTCACCTGTGTTGGGTCCCCTCCAATGGCTGGAAACTGTTTTTCATTCAGAGGATGTTGCCTTGGGCTAGAAAGTTACCCAGCAGGGCCTCACCTTGTGCATCTCTTAGATGCTTAAGCTAACAGCTCTTCTGGTCACCCAGTCTGTGTGCGCCCCAGCTCATGCTGCCCCCAGAGCAAATTCTGGCTGAGTCCCAGGCCCCAGCTGTGTCCTGGGCTTCAAGTCTCCAGCTCTGCAAGTGTTAGGTCAGGGTTTGAAGGGAAGCACCCGTGATGGCTGGGTTTTGCACTCACTTCCCACAGAAGACAGACACCAATGGCTGCTCTGGGCATGCAACACATCCTGCTGGATCTCAGGGACAGAGCAATGGTCACTGCACCAGTATGCAGGGTTAGGCTTGACCGAACCAGACTTGACCTGTGTACATTTTCCATGCCTACGGGACAGGAGCACAGGCATGCAGCTCAGTACATTCACACAGCCAGATGAGACAAAGAATTGACAATGTTCACAGAGATGGACGGTCCCTAAGGGGACATGGGAATGGGTAAACTCAAGGCAGATTTGCTTAAATCTGGTCATATGGACCCCCAAAAGCACCTGCTGCCGAGACAGCTCTGCTGGACGAGATGGGAGAATTGCACCACCACCACCCCTCCCCCTGCCAATCCTTAACGCTTTTCAGTCTCTTGCTCCTTAAATCCTCTCCCCATGCTCTGCTATCCCAGCAGCCCTGCAAAGTCCTGAGCAGTCCATACATGGAGTTGTGTGCTGCAGGTGGGACTGGCAGCTGAAACAATGCGAGTGCTGCCCAGGGCCTTGGGCAGGGCCATCTAGATCAATTGCTGCTCACTATTTCAGGTCGTTGTTGATAACCACACTGTCATGCATGTCACAGTAAGTTGTCATCTTCTTCCTCTTGCCAAAGGTTGAGAAGCTGTTCTTGTTCTCCCGGCCCAGGAAGAGGGGTCCATCTTTGCCAGAAAGCAGGGTGGGGGTGCCAGGGATGTAGACATTGTGCTGATAATCCAGGGCTGGGATGTGACCTGGGTACAAGGGGCTGTGCTGGGATGTCCAGATGCTGCTGCTGCCTGCCGAAGCCTTCTGAAACTCTGGAAGAAAGACGAGTGTGAGAATGGCTCAATGGAGGTCACATCTACAGTTCCGTGGGACAATCACATCCATGTCCCAGGGTGCAAGCCCATGGCCATGTGTCACCAACCTGCCTCCTGGAGCCTGGACACCCCTTCCATGCCACAAAACTACACCACTGCTAGGAACTGGGATGTGTCCTCCCCACTGCATCTCCATCGAGTGACAAGAGGGGTCTGATTTTACCATCTCCAGCACCCCAATACTAACCAGAGACAGGGGTCACCAGCGTGCACAGCCTCTCATGCTCCTTCTGGAGGGCTCTGCGGATTTCTCCCACATCCTCCAGGCTCTGGGAGCTGAAAAGAAGAGACCAGTTCAAAGGTGTGTTGGAGGTAACCTCCCTCCCTAACCCCACATCCCCCTCCCACCCGCTCCCTCTGTTCCCACAGTGCCAGATTTGGTACCTCTTCAGGGCAGGTCTCTGGGTGCTTGGAGGCAGCCAGTCCATGTTGGGCTGCTTGATCTGGAAAACACAGGGATGGGCAAGGCTGGTTATGGGGACCCTGTGTTAATCGGCCCACCACCAGGCTTCAGCCCCACCTCCTCTTTCCCTGTGCCCTTTAGGAAGAGCAAGCAGAACATTCCCATTTGAGGGAAACTGAGGCAGTGTTGAAACAGCCTGTTCTCCTCTAGACCTTCCCCACTCTCCTGAGACATTGGTGCTGTCTGGAGCTTGCTCTGTCTCTGGGAGTTTAATTGCCAAGGTCTGTCCTTCTGGGTTTTTTTCCTACTTCTGTTGATTTTAAAAAGCCTTCTTTGCACATGCGATGGTAACTTAGTCCACATCTCAGGCACCAAAGGGTTTGAGATGCAGAAATTGGCTGCATACCCAATGTCCCAGGGGGGTTGCAAACACCTAAGGGAAAATCCCATTAACATATTAGAAAAGTGAGTCCAGCGGTGCAAGGAGACGTGCAGGCAGAGCCTCTTGGCAGCAAGTCCTGGGCTCTCCTTGGATGGGCTGTTTTATTAAAAGTCAAACGTAAGTGGATTAGACGCCTCATCACTCTCTATCCTTGTAATCGCGTTTTGGAAAGAGTCTTTCATCGGGAAAATTAGACATCCCTCATTTCAATACCTAACAAATGTTGACATCAAAATCCCACCCCAAAGACCCCACTCCCTCCCCGCTGGCACAGCCCAGTGTAATACACCAGCCAGGCCTGGGTGCCAGAACTGGGGACATGAGTGTCCCCGCGTGCAGCAGTGGGACACTGTGGACCCCCACCAGACAGGAGAAGTGGAGTTGCAGCATTGCTCAGGCTGTCCCAGTGTGAATTGCTCACCCACACGAAGGAGATGCCACCCCCACCATCCTATCTCCCCCGGGGCATTGGAGCATCTCCATTGCCTCTAATGGGTGCAAAAGGCGTTGGGAAGGGATTTCCTCTCGCCTCAGCTGAGCCTGACTCTCCCCCAGTAATTAGACCCGTCGGGAAGCTCGGTGGAGAGTTTCCCGCTGCCTGACGGCTCCTAATTCCTGCACTGATCAAAGGCACCGGTTATTCTCCAGGAAAAGCTGTGCCTGGTTTCTCTGATGGGAGAGGCTGAAGGAGGGGGCTGGGGGGACTTGTGAAGCACCGGTAAGCATCGCTAGGCATGGTGTTACCTGGTTGGAGACCTGAAGATGCTGGCTCGGCTGGGACCACTTCCCAGGGTCCTTCTCATTGTTCCGAGGAGGGCTGCAGGGTTTGAGGAACATGAAGTCACTCTGGGCAGACTCAGGACCGAGGCAGACCTTGTAGCAGTAGCCCGGGGGGCCGCCACCCGGCATGTCGAGGCAGGTGGCAGCTGTGGTCCCCGTGGGGGGCTGGGCTGTCAGATTGGATGTCTTCAGGCCATCAGAGGAGGGTCTGGACCCAGGGCAGCAGTGGCAGCGGGGTGGTGAGCAGCTGTCACCTTGGTGGGAGCGCCGCTCTCCGCGGCACCGAATGGCTGTGAGGATGAGGATGGCAAGGAGGAAGGTGAATGAGATAGAGCCCAGGGAGACAAGGAGGTAGAGGGTGAGTGGGGAGGATGAGGAGGTCTCAGGGGGGAGGCTGAATTCACTGAAGTCGGAAAGAGTCTGAGGCATGGTTTCCACCACTGAAAGCAGGAGGGACACGGTGGCAGAGAGGGCTGGCTGCCCACCATCCTGCACCTGCACCACCAGCTGCTGCCGGGTTGCATCGTGCTCCAGAAAGGAGCGGAGGGTGCGCAGCTCACCCGTGTCTGGCGCCACACTGAAGAGGGTGAAGTCAGTGGCCTGGAGAAGCTGGTAGGAGAGACGGGAGTTCAACCCCGCATCCGCATCCACTGCTGTCACCGTGCCCACAAGGTAGCCAGGCCTGGCTGACCGTGGCACCAGCTCGGTGGCCATGGAGCCATTGCGCATCATGGGGGAAACGATGACCGGAGCATTGTCGTTCTGGTCCAGCACAAAGATGTGGACGGTGACATTGGCACTGAGTGGGGGGAAACCTGCATCCTGTGCTTGCACCTGGATCTGGAAGCTGCGGATCTGCTCATAATCGAGGGAGCGCAGGGCGTACATGTGCCCGCTGTCTGAGTTGATAGACACGTAGGTGCCCACAGGCATGCCGTGGATATGCCCATCAGCAATGGAGTAGGACAGGTAGGCATTTTGTTGGCAGTCGGGGTCCAATGCACTGACGGAGCAGATGGAGGCACCTGGAGCGTTGTTCTCCATCACGTATACACTGTAGGAGGGCTGGAGGAAGCGTGGAGCATTGTCATTCACATCAGACACCGGGATGGTGAGGGTGCTGTGGGTCAGCAAGGCGGGGGATCCCATGTCCCGTGCTGTGATGCTTACGTTGTATTCAGGCACAACCTCCCGGTCCAGTGCCCGTGTGGTAACCAGGGTGTAGTAGTTGCGAAAGGAGGAGCGGAGCTCAAAGGGCACGTCAGGGCTGACTTCGCAGCTCACACGCCCATTGTCCCCAGAGTCTGGGTCCAGAACACTGATGACAGCAATGACAGTGCCTGGTGGGGCATCCTCCAGCACAGGCGTGGACACAGAAGTGAGGGTCACCTCTGGCGCGTTGTCATTCACGTCAAGGAGGTGCACAAGCACCCGGCAGTGCACGGCCACAGCTGAGGGTCCACGGTCCTTGGCTTGCACGTAGAGCTCGTGGAGACTTGCCCGCTCGTAGTCCAGGGCGCCTTTCAGCAGGACCTGCCCGCTCTGGGGCTCTATGTGGAAGAGCTCCCGGACGCGTTGTGGTGCGTGCCCACTGAAGGAGTACTCGATCTCCCCATTGGGACCCTCGTCGAGGTCAGTGGCATTGAGCTGGATGACCAGGGTGCCAGCAGGGGCATCCTCAGGAAGGCTCACACCGTAGGAGGGCTGGTCAAAGGCAGGGACATTGTCGTTCGCATCTAGCACCATGACAAGGATGTGAGCTGTGCCTGAGCGCTCAGGGACACCGCCGTCAAGAGCAGTGAGCAGCACCCGGTGCGTACGTTGCTGCTCACGGTCGAGGGCACGCTCCAGCACCAGTTCTGCAAACTTGCTGGCGTCACTACGCGTCTGCACCTCGAGCGAAAAATACCCATTGGGGCTGAGCCGGTAGGTGTGCACTGAGTTGGTGCCCACGTCAGGATCCTGGGCGCTCTCCAGTGGGAAGCGGGCACCAAGCACAGCAGACTCGGCCACCTCCAGCACATACTCTTGCCAGGGGAAGGTGGGCGCGTGGTCATTGATGTCCAGCACCTCCACCTCGACGCGGTAAAGCTCCAGAGGGCTCTCGACGAGGAGCTGCAGGTGCAGCAGGCAGGTCCCCCCGGCTTCGCACACCTCTTCCCGGTCAATCCTCTCGTTCACAAAGAGGATCCCGTTCTCCAGGTTCACCTCCAGGTGCTGCCTGGCCCCGGCCCGCGACACGATGCGGAACCGCCGAGCCGACAGGGTGGACACGTCCAGCCCCAGGTCCTCGCCCAGGTTGGCCACGAAGGCTCCGTGCTCCAGCTCCTCGGGCACGGCATAACGCAGCTGCCCGCCCGCCGGGCGCGGTGCCGGGGGCCCGGCCAGCAGGAGGAAGAGAAGGGAAAGGAGGAAGAGCTGTCCTCGCCCGGAGCCTGCCCGGTCCCCCATGGTCCCGCAGCCTTCCCGGGGACGCGGGATCCTGCCTCGTCCCTCCTCGCCTTTGCTCGCCCCTTGCACTTCCAAAGAGTTTCGTGGGCGGCGGGGGAGGGCCCTGCCGGGGGGGGGGGGGGGGGGGGGGGGGGGGCCGAGCCACGGCCACCGGCGACCGCTTAACCCTTTCCCTGCCGGCCCCGGGGAAGGGATGCAATCCGAACCCCGGTTCCACACCAGAACCGATCTACCGAAGCCGGACGCACCTGGAGAGGGGACTAGCCCCGGGGAGGTCCCATTAACGGCGGTGGGAGCTCCAGCGAGACCGAACGCTTCCCGGGGCACCGGTGTTACCCCGCAGATGCTGTGCTCGCCCCCGCGGTAGATTAAGAGGAGCCCGGATCGCGGCGGCTGCCAAATCCCCCGACCGCGTCCCCCGCCGTGCCGGTCCTAACCTTTACCAGATGGTTAAGCCCCTCCAGACTTGATTACATTTCCCTACACACCGTTTTCCTTGTAATGCGGAGTTTTTATTTACCGGAGCAGGGGGGGGGACAGCCCCGGAGAAAACTGAGCGCCCCCCCCCGGCGGGAGCCCCCCCCCCCCCCCCCCCCCGGTCCTTCCCTGCCTTCTCCCACTCCTGACACCCCGTCTGCCCACAGCCCCGCGCCGTTAATTCCAGTCCCCCACCGGGCACCCCAGTGTCAGCCCCCTCGGGCTTTCGGGGCACGATCCCTCCGAAGACCCCCAGGATCTGCCTCTGTCCCCGGCGGCTCCCCCCGCGGGCATAAACTTTCCGCCCCCCGCGGGAGGAGGGCGCGGACCCACCCTCGGGTCCCCCCCGTTCCCCCCCTCCCAGCCCCCGGGAGGGCGACAGACGGAGCTCCCTGCGACCCCCCCGCCGCTCCCCTCCCCGGTACCGATCACGGACCCTCCGCTAGCCGCTATGTGCTCCCTGCAGACCGCTCTCCAGCCGCGCCCGGGCAGCTCCGCACGTCGCCGCCCACCGACGCCGTTCACCGGGGGCACTCGGTAACGGGACGGGGCAACCGCCTCCCCCCGGCCCTGCCGCTGCTTAGGGCGCGGGTAATCCCCTAACGATCTAGTTAAGCGCTCGGCTTTAGCCGTGCAATGATATTCCACCGCCTTTGTCTCTGCCTCCCGGTCCCCAGTGGGAAGGGAACCGCCGGCCCCAACAGCCCCCCCCCCCCCCCCCCCCGCCCCGCTCCCCACGGGGACTCGCGTGGGTGTCAGGGTCCAAGGGCGACCGGAGGAAGCGGGAGGCGGCGAGGCTGGAGGGGTTTGTCAGGCTGAGGAAAGGGGATTTGACCCCGGGGAGCGCAGCGCGACCCACGCGGGACGTGCCGCCGGTCAGGGCGGACTGGTGCCGCGGGGCGAGCGAGGGAAGGAGCGGCACGGCCGGGTCACGCGTGGGCTCGGGCCGCGCACGGGTGGAATTGGGACGGCTCCCGGTAAGTGAAGCCCGATCACGGCCGGCCCGGTCCCCGCATCATCTCCCCACGCCGGGGCCACCCCCGTGGCGTCATTGTCACCCCCCACCCCCGCCCCGATCTGTTTCTCATCCCAGAATTAACCCCCCCCCCCGCCGCAAAACTCCCGCTCTGTTCCCCCTGCCCCTCCCTCCATCACCGCCCAGCCCTGCCTGGGGCTGGGAGCCCGGAGGTGGGATGGCTGGGGAAGGGCTGCTCCGGGACCCTCCCGAGGGCTGCTCAGGCCAGACGGGGTTTTGGGGGGGACGCTGGGAGATTTGCGTGAGTCTCGTTTCCCTCCCTCCAGTCCTTCCCCATCTCCGACCAAGTGCGTTCCGGGAAATCTTCGGAGAAGCTCTCGCCCTATTGTTTGATTCACATTAAAATATTCACCCTCCCCCCCAAGCCCCAGGTGCAACCTGCTCTCGGAAGGATCCGTGCCCCCCGCTCCCACCCCCCTCCTCGGCTTTCTGCCCGGTCCTGTCTGCCCTTTTCTGGCTCTGCTCGGCGTTACCCACCCCCCTCCCCGCAGCTCTCCATAGCCGCTTCCTTGGGGAGGGATCCGTGTGCCCCTGCCGGCCCCCACCCCCAACCCCCCAGCGTTGCTTCCCTCCCCTAAGAGGGAGTCCCGGGATAGTCCCATCTTGTTCCTTTTTTTCACCTCTCCAAACCTTGGAGTCCCTTCCTGCCACACCCCTCAGACCCCAGGACTCCAGGGGACCAAGGTCAGAAGTAGGGGGCTTAAGAGGGGGCACAGGTTTTTTCCGAGGATCCCTTTCCTGAAGGAACTGGCACAGGCTGGGGATGCTGCAGAGGAGTGGAGGATCCAAAAACCAGCCTTGTTTGGAGGGGACAGCAGAGGAGGGTGAATAGTAGGATGGGGGAGATGGCAGGGGGACAGTCCACCCCAACTAACCCCCCACTTCATGTCCTGTGGATTTTAAGTCACCTCCTGTGATGCAGGGAAGTGTTCACCTGTCAGCCCTGGTCTCTCAGGGTAAGGAATCAGGACGCAGCTAGAAGCTTGTTTTTGGAAGACGCTGGAAGGTAGAAGTAGGGGGTGGGGGAGTATTTCTCTGAGATGTCTTGGCACAGGCAGGCGGGTAGCTGGTTGCCTCAGGTCAGCACTGATGTGCCTTGGCAAGGCCAGCCGGAGAGATCAGAGTGGGATGGAGCAGGAGATGCCGCAGGTTGAGCCGCCTTGGAAAAGTCACGCAGAGAGCAGGGGGTTGAGGGAACCCGTCACCCAGCTGCCTGCAGGCACCAAACCTTGCCCAGCCACCTCCGTCACTCCGTTTTCCATCCCACTGTGTTCTGGGGCAGCAAGAAAGGTCTGGCAGAAAAGCGGTCCCTGCCAGACCACGCATCCCTTCCCCCAGCTCCCCACGGCGCCCGTCTGCCCAGCCGTGCATGTGGCTTTGCTGCTCTCTTCTTGCTCGAAGCGAGAGTGGTTATAGTTTGCAGTGCCCAAGAGGGTGACCTCAGTGGGGGGGTTGGGGGGTCTCCTGACTGAAGCCAGGAGCAGCCCTGGCCCTGGGGTTGCTCAGTCACTCCCAGGTTGCTTGCACAGGGTCAGGCATTGGGGGCTCGGTCTTCGAAGCCGCAAAGCTCCGCGCAGCAGGATGCCCTGACTGCTGCTCCTGCCCCTTTGAAGCTTTGGCTCTCTGCCTTCCCTCGGGATGAAAAACCAGTGTCCTAGTGTGTTTTGTCACACTGGTGGAGCACTCTGCCTGCCCTTGGGTGCTGTGAAGCAAACCATGAAACATGCCCAATCTCCTTTCAGAGGTGGGCAGGGACAGGATGAAGACCCATGAGCAGGGGAAGGGAAATTTTTGTTAGGTATTAAGGGGAAAAATCTTCACTGTGAGGGTGGTAAAACACTGGCACTGGGACCAGACTGGGGCAGGAATTGCCATCCTCAGAGATCCTCCTGCACAACCTGATCTACCAGTCCTGCTCTGAGCAGGGATGCACCAGAGACCTCCAGAGGTTTGCTCAAGATCATCATGTGATTGGGAAAGCCCCAATCTTCAGCAAGCTCCACTGAGCAGAGGCGAAGTGCTCACCAAGGTGAGGGAGATCGCTGCCTTGATTTCAGGAAAGCATGGGTCCTCTGTTTGTTCAGGAGCCATTTCTTTTCACTGACACCTTGCTCAGAGGTGGGGCATGGGGGTGTGGAGCAATGAAGGATGCTGGGGCTCCGTTCTCACTGGAAGTCCTAGTCCATGGTTTCTGTCCTGCAAGGTGCTTGAGCTGCTCAGCACCCTCCTATTCCCTGGCTGAGGTGCAGGTAGACTTTTTGTACCAGGCAGGTTTGGAGCCAGGGTGTGTCAGTAATGTTTTCCTGGAGTTCTATGTGGTTTGTAGGTGAGAAGATGTAACCAAAGTGACCAACTCAAGGCCACAAATGGTAGACTACAGATTCTCTTGTCCAGCAACACACAGGAACAAATGTCCTAGCACCTCTGCCTGGGATAGATGGACTTTGAGACACAGGGTCACCTCCGAGCAGACCTCTGTAGCTGTCATCTACTTTTGAGCATTTCCAGGATATCGGCAGGGGCAGTCCCTCCAGTTCCGCCTCCCTCTAGGACACAGACATCACTGTCAGCTCATGGAGCCAACATCTCCATTCCTGCTTCAGAGAGGGGAGATTTTCTTGTAAGCTTGCAAAGGGAGCTGCTTTCACAGCTGGTGTCTTACTCTTCTTGACATAAGAGACCTCAGACCCAAAGCAGAAGAAGGGCTGTGTCCCCATTATCCTGAGAGCTGGGACTCTTACTGCCCTGGGCACTGTCTTGGAAGCTCTCCCCTAAAATGTCCCATGGGAAAGTCTCCTCTCCTCTGGGAAGGACTGAGGAGGCAGGGGGGCAGCAAGCAGGGTCGTAAGGCCAGGCAGTGGTGGTTGCATGGGGGAAGAGTAGAAGCTTTGGGAGGGAGGAAGTAACACATCTCCTCTGTCAGGCACCAGTGTGACTGAGCTTGGAACACTGTGCGCAGAGCACCTGCACAGAAGTTTTGAAAGAAGATTAAAAAACTGATTTAAGGCTTGCAAAAAATATCTTAGAGGGAGAAGTATAAGTGAAAGTGCCTGAACTCTGTGCAAAAAGAAGCTGGAAGAGTGTTGATGGTAGCGCCAGGGAGGTGTCACGAGGAGGAAAACCTGGGGATGGCTGGGTGGTGAAAGGCTTGAGCCAGTTTCATGCGCTGGGCAGTAAGAGGGAATCAAACTGGCAGAATTGTTGGTGGTGACCATCTGTTGGTGTCCACAGATCCTTGTGGAACAGAAGATGTGGGTTCATCAGGCCCAGGTTCCCCAGTGTATCTTGATGCAGTGGGAAGTCTGGCCCGGGGAAAGGAGTTCTGATTGACTTCATCTCCTCCAGCAGATAAACCACTGCAGTTGTCCTATCCACATGGGTGATCCTACATGAAATCTGACTGTCTCTTTCTTGTGAGAAGAAGGTCCTGTAGCCACAAGGACCTTCAGCTGTCAAAGCACTCCAGATTAGGGGATAGAAATCTAACACAGCCCAGATACAACCCTAACAGCTTCCCTTGGCATATCCCCTCTCCTCTCCTCTCCTCTCCTCTCCTCTCCTCTCCTCTCCTCTCCATGCTAAACAGCAGTTGGAGAAGTCAGAACCTCAACGAGGAGGCTAAGTACCAGGAGCTGGGGTGTGTGTTTCCATGTCCCCTCCCCACACACATCTCCTTGAGTCAACACCCAAATAACAAATGGGTGCCTGCATTTCACTTTGAAGTCCCACATCCCTAGGCTAGGTTGGTGGTTTCAGGAGGGAAAGGTAGAAAAAGACACATTCCTTTTTGTTCCCATTTCTGGTTTTCAGCCACCTGCTTCTATGAAGGCATCCTGTATCTCTGTGAATGCATCTCTGGAGAAGAAATTCCAATTCTTCCAGTCCTGGACAGATATGGGGATGTTTCCTGCTCCCCTGTCCCTCCTTCACTTCATTTCCCTGGCCCCATTCTCAGGTCAGGGATCACCATGTCCTTCCCACCCTCTCTGAGCCCCTGCTGGGGACTGGGTGGCCTCTTGAGCCACCCCCCCCAACATCCTCATCTGCTCCTGGGAGCTTTGCAGCTCCTCCAGGTCTCCCTCTTCTCCCCCACCAGCCCTACTTCTTTCCTCTCTGTCTGGGAGATCAGTCACCGAGGGTGTCGACACGCACGCACCCGACTCCCCTGGGAGGATGGGGAGCGTGCGGCTGGGGGTGGTGTTCTGCTGCGAGAAGGCAAAGCTGCCATCAGCAGCCGCTTTGATCTGCAGACAATTACAGACAAGTGTAGGACCTCGCTCTGCTCAGCCAATAAATAATGGAATTTGCGTGTTGGCACAGACAGATTTCCCCCAAACTGTCAGAGAAGGGGAGACGGAGAGTGAGCGAGCGTGAGCCCGAGCGGCTGGAGGGATGGGGAGAAGAGTGGGCAGGGGAAGGGACCAGGAGGGCCTGTGGGAAAACAGGGAGAGGGGACAAGGGAGGAAAAACAGAACAAGTTTGGGGAGGCAGTGCTGATGGGGGGAGCTGGGCAGGGAGGAGAAGGAGCCTAAGGAACACATATTTGTAGAGGGGAAGGAAAATCAAGACAGGAACTGTGGGTGGAAAGGGGAGGGGGAGAAGTGCTGCGTACACAGCAGGCTGGAAGCAAAGGGAGAAAAAAAAAATAATAATCTGAAGGTGGAAAAGAAAGAGAAGGAGGAACAAAGGGCTAGCAGTGCCCGCCGGGCTCCCCGGCTGCCTGGCAGATCACACGCTCCTCGAGCAGGGACCATATTCCCGCAGCCCTTCCGCAGAGCGGCCCTGATCCCCCCCCTACCCCCCCCGCCCCGGGTGCTCAGCGCTGGGGAGCTGGCGACGGGGAGCACGCGTGAGTTGGTGAAATGGTGCCGCTGGTGTGCAGCCAACAGCAGAAATTTGCTTTGGGATCACAAGTCCCCGAAAAACCTCCTGCAAATGCCCTGTCCCCACGCTCCCCCCCCCCGCCCCCTCCTCCCCATCACCCTCCCCATCTCGCCCTCTCCCTGATCCTTCTCCAGCCCGGAGCTGTTTGTTCTCTGGCTGATGATGGTTTTTTACTTTGCTCCTGACAAAGAAATGCCTCCTCTTTGCTCAGGAGCCCCAGCACTGAGCCCAGCAGAAACCATCCATCCTACCAGCAACCCTCCAGCCCAACCTGGCCGTGGTGGCAGATAGGACAGGGATGGGGGGAGCTGCTGGGGCCATCTCCCTCCTCCCAGTCTGGAGCACTCAAGAACACTGTTTGTTCCCTCTCAGCCCCATCTGTGGCCTGACCTGGCTCAGCCCCAAATACAGAGTACAGAGAATGGCCCAATTTGCCAAGGTCTCCAGGCCAAGGACCACTTGGTTCTAAGTGTCCCCTGCTCCCTGCTTGGCCCTTACAGAAAAATGGGTGTCCAAGTTGACCATCCAAGCTCCAGCTCAGGGACTGCCTCCCCTCCCCTAATCTCTACCTTCCCCTACCCCAGCCTCCCATTCCTTCCCACTCCCTTCTGAGGCAACACCAGCTCCACCCAGGCGTTGAACCTTTGGCTCCAGGGTTGTGTGGGGTGGTGCCACAGCAGAAGGTTGGTTGATGGGGTATGAGAGACCCAGGAGCCTCGCAGCCCATCCCTGGGGTTTGGGGGGCACATCCTCCTGACCTCGCTGCATCAGAGTGAAGCAGGAGTGGGGGGTTTCTGGGGATATCACCCATGGATGGTGTTTGGCTTGATGGTGGCAAGCAGCAAGAATGGCTGCCTAACTGGGGCAGCAGTAGCTTATGGCCTGAGCAGTGGGAGGACTGGAGCTCCTGCCAAGCTCTTAAACCTCTCTTTTGGGAGGGTGGGATTTAAAATTGGTGTAAACCACTAAAAAGCTGGGTCTTTTTGCTAATAAAGTCACTGAAGCAAGTAATGATTCTGGTGGCTGAGGCAGAGCAACGCCCAGGGCCAGGCTGGGACCCCTTCTTCTCTAGAATCACTTCAGGTGCCCAATCCCAGTCATCTTACTGGGACGGGGGGGAACGCTGCGCTGGATTGGGCTGCTGCTGCTCTAGCCCTGAGCAGGATCTGAAGAGCGTGAGGGAAAAGAGGCCAGGGTTGAGGGGTGTCCAACAAGCCTCCCAGGTCCCTCTGGAGAAAGGAAAGGGAAAAAGCAGCTGGGGTTTGGTGCTCAGCCCCTCCATAAGGCGCCAGTTGTCCCTCCCAGGATGAGGCCAGGGAAGAAGATGGCTGTGAGAGAGGAAGTGATGGGGACAAGGTAGATTTGTGTTTTCTCTGGGATCTGCTGTGACACCCGAGTGCTTCTCCAAGCACTGCCATCAATATTTAATGGATGGAACAGTCATAGTCCGGCTCAGGCTGAGCATGGTCCTCGGCCTGGCTGGGATGGGGAGGGTGCAGGTGGGTCTGCTGAACTGGAAGATCCTTTCTCTAGGGTTCTCCAAGCTGCAAGGAACTGCTCTGTGGACAGGGCAGAGCTTTGCACCATTGGCCCAGGTGCTGAGAACAAGCACCAAGATGGCTCCAGGCACCTGAGAACACTTTCACGGTGCGAGCAGGCAGGATACCCCAGCCTGGGTGCAGGAGAAACACCCCTCCTTACTCTGCCAGATCCCAGTTTTAACTGGTGGAAGAGCTGCATCCCTTTTTGTCACACGAGATCCCTGTTTTAACTGGTGGAAGGGCTGTGTCCCTTTCTGGCAAGAGCCAAGCGAGCAGGCACAGAGCTCCCAGGCCCTCTTTGCTGGTGGTGGGGAAGCAGGAAGGAGACCTGCAGAGCCGGGGCATCCCTTTCCCCAGTGAAACTCCCAAGCCCTGACCCCCATGGGCACATCCAGCCTTAGAATTCTCCAGTGTGAGCTAAGGGTTAACACCCCCCAGCAGCGCCGAGCTGCAGCGGGAGCAAAGGGTTAACACGACGGGTGCAGGGAATATATTATCTGTCTCTTCTCTAAATATTATTTCCTCCCATGAAACCAGCTTTTCATCCTTGGCTAGAGGCGGCTCCCGCTGCTGCTGGGAATCCAGCGAGAGCTTGTATCTGCCGCCGCACACACCACTGCTCCCAGCAAGCCGTCGAGACAAAGAGCTGCGCTCCCCTGGCGAGAGCAGCCCCAGCGCTGGGCTGGGTGGCAGCAGCAGCAGCGTGGAGCTGCTGGGGCTCCAGCCCCGAGGATGCAGGTGGCCTTGGGATGGGGTTTGGGGACCACAGGCTTTTTCCCCAAAGAGGAATCCCGTTACCTGAGCGAAAGGGTTTCCTCCCCATCCTCGGGGATGAGAGCAGCAGGCAGAGAGGGGCAGGGCACTGGGACAGGCTGGGGCAGGCCTGGCAGGCTGCCCACTTCACACTTCGCCCCTCGGGTTGGACAAGAGCAACAGTAGACTCTGTGGGGGAAACCGAGGCAGCAGCCACGGGCTCCAAGGTCACATCCCAGGCAAGAAGGAGGGTGCAGGGCAAAAGCTCCTGCCCCTTCCCCAGCAGCACAAACCAAGCTCGGGCTGCAGCGAGGGTCTGGCTGCCCGCGGAGGAGCCGGTGGCTGGGCTAAAATGGCCGCTGTTAAATCTTCTCTGAAACATCCTAAACTTTTACAGGCCGTGAGAAGCGCGGCAGCGTCCCTTCCGCAGCCCGGAGGGCACAGAGGCAGGAGCGTCTCCTCTCTCCCCGTTGAGCCCGAGCCACGTGCCGCAGTCTGAGCAGCGCTGGGTACGTGGCTGGAATGAAAAGCCGGGCGGCTCCGGCCCGCGCGCGCGTTCGCCGAAGTCAAAGGCTTTGCCGAGCGAAAAGGGTCAAAGCTCCAAGGACGGCGGGATCTGACGGGCGATAGATCATTTCAGCCACGTCTTCAGCGGGGATTATAATCTGAATTGAAGCGGAAAGACCCGAGGCAATGAAGCTGTCAGCGGTCGAAGATTAAGGAATTAAAACGGGCAGCACAACAGCAGAGGATTTGTTCGAGATGTATTAGGAAGAGGAGGCTGAATGCGGCCGCTTTCTGCGGGTCGGGAGCTTCAGCCGAGTACGGAGAAGGGCAAGAGCAACGATTTCATCACTGTAGGTGGAAAGAGAGAGGAGAGTGAGTTAGAGCTACAAAAACCCGGCCACTCAGACCATAAATCCTAACAGCAGACGGAAATGAGTCACCCGAGGTTTGACTGAGGTAAATAAAAGCAGAAATGAAGTGGATGGAGGGGACGGCAGAGGTGAGAAGACACCAACAGCCAAGAGACAGGAGAAAAATGGCCCTTAATAGACTAAGGCTGGTAAATTTTGGAGTGCAGCCCAGTCTGCTCTTGGATGAGACAGGAGGAACTGGCCTCAAATTGCACCAGGGGAGGTTTAGGTTGGGCCCGAGGAACAATTGCTTCCCTGCAACAGTTGTTCAGGCCAGGGCTAGGCTGCCCAGGGTGGTGGTGGAGTCCTGATGCCTGGAGGGGTTTCAAAGCCATGGAGATGTGGTGCTGAGGGACATGGGTTAGTGGTGCCCTGGCAGTGCTGGGGGAATGGCTGGACTCGATGATCTTAAGGGTCTCTTCCAACCAAAACAATTCTATGGATTGTGTGATGGAAGTGCAGACCCCAGTGCTGTCCTCCCTTCCCCTTTCCCTTCCCCCCCAACTCCAGAATGACTTTAAAAAGCCAAGGATGGCAACTAAGCCCAGGGAGAAGGGGGCACACACCTTGCTTTTGTTCCACTGAGGTCCCCAGAAGGCCACCACCAGCTCTGTACAGCTTGGGAGGTACCAGAAGCTCCTCGTGGTGGAAGGCAGGAGATCTCAAAACAAAGGAATCAAACTCTCACCAAAGGACCCATTAAAACAATCAGTTTATTTCTGGTGAATCGCACACACCTTGCTTTCATTTGCTCTGCGAGAAGGAATTTCTCTCCCTTGCCTTAAAGATACCGAAGTTATGGGACAAAACACAAAAGAGAAGAAGGGACCTGTCCCTTGCAGACCAAAATCAAACACAGAGTAAAGTTTGGGTGCCCCGGACCCCATGCAGCCACCAGCTCTGCTCAGCACAAGCCACAGAGACGCAGGATGTGCCGCTCAGCACCGCACGTTTCCCTCGGTGACATCACCCAAAAAGGAACTGCGTCGCCCCCCGTGTCCCCACCGTGCCACCCGGGGGTGACAAGCAGGGGTTGACACCACGATCCATCCCCAACTGGGCTGTCTGTTCCGAGCTGCTGAGCTTTATTGAACAGGAAAAGGTACCCAGAGGGAAGGGTGCCAGCGCGCGAGGCCATGGAGCAGTGACGAGCGGCCGGCTCCAGGACGCGGGAGGAGAAGGGGAGCTAACGAGAGGCGGAGCTTGTTCCGCAGCACAGGTAGAGCAAGGAATCGCTTTTCGAACCCTCCGGCCAACTTCTACTGGGAGATTTACATACGAGTCCCTCAATCAAGTCTTTTTAAGAGTTACCCCGAGTCCCCTGGGTAAAAACAATCTGGTTCAAGAAAGAGGAGAGTCCAGAGCTGCTCAGTGATTCTTTTTGGTTGAGCCAAAACCAGAGAAACCCATCACGGCTGCCATTTCGTCATCCTCTTCGAATGTCAAATCCTCCTCCGCCCGCCTTTTCTTCTCTCTCTGCTTCTCCTTCTTGTAGGCTTTGGCCTTCTCCTCCTGCAGCCAGGGACAGAACAGCAACATCACGTGAATCCCACAAGCTGAGGCAGCTGCTGAGATGCCAGGCACAGCACGGTTAACCCCAGTCCTACCACCAGCACCCAAGTGGTGCCTGAGGAAACAGAAGAGCCAGCAGAAGTTCTGACTCGCAGCCTCCAAGGAAGAGCAAGAGGTTTCCCACTGCCTCCAGACCACCCACACTGGCAGAGTCACATGCACAGGACAGAGCCAAAAAGCAGCGTTATGAAACATTCCTCTGAACAGACGTCACAAATTTCATCTGGACTCAACACCGAGGTGAGAAGGCGTTGGCTTTGGAAGTGCGAGGCCCTGCCCTCGTACGAAGCCCCGACCCAGCGACCGCAGTACCCTCGGCCTGGCAGAGCGACAGCTCCTCGCTGGGACAGAACCTGGAGCTTTTTTTTTTTTTTTTTTTTTCCTTGGTGAGGATCACAAGGCCTGGACCAGCGCCAGGCTCGGCCTGGGCGATGTAGTGGGATGGCAGGGGCAGTTGGTAAGGAGCCCCTCTGCTGCGCTGCGGCTCCTGCAGATGGCCGTGCCCTGCAGAAAGCCACACCAGAAGTTGGTGCCGATTTTGGTGTAGCCATCTCCTGATTGGCAGCAGGTTTTCACCCCACAGTGCTCCCGGAGCTGCTGGGGAAACTGGGTCCTGCCCACGTCGCACCGACTGGCTGGGTTGGGTGGTGAAACTCAAACAGGCAGCGAGTGTTAACATCTGGTTGTTCTGTGACTGCTGATGAAGAAGCATCCACAGAAGCTCCTCAACAAGGCCAAGGGCCAGGTCCTGCACTTGGGTCACAACAACCCCAGGCAATGCTCCAGGCTGGGGCAGAGTGGCTGGAAAGTGCCCAGTAGGAAAGGCCCTGGGGGGATGGACAACAGCGGGATGAAGATGGCCAAGAAGGCCACCAGCATCCTGGCTTGTGTCAGCACTGGTGTGGTCAGCTGGACTAGGGTAGGGATGATCCCCCCGGACACAGAACTGGGGAGGCCACTCCTCAAATCTAGGGATCAGTTTTGGGCCCCTCACTCTGGAGCACGGACAGAGAAGGATCTCACAAAACATGTTTCCAGGGGGGCTTTGCCTCATCAGACATTGCCCAGACTCACCTCCTCGCGGAGTTCCTTCATCCTCTCCTCAAAGTCATAGTCCTTCTGCTTCTCCTCCATCTTCTTCTTGTTCACCTCAAAGCGTTTCTTCACCTGGTCCAGCGTGGAGCGCTCCACCCGCATTGACATGCCCAGATTTCTCTGGTCTGGAAGAGAGGAGGGGAATCAGCCATGTCTGGCAATATTCCTAGCCTGCACATAGTCCCCGTCCCCAGTTTTAACATCACCGCACAGCAGCCTCTTCCTGCCTCTCACCCACCCCCTGAAGTACTTCCAGAGCCAGACTACACTCAACGCAGCGGGACCTACACCCTCAAGACTCTGCTCCAACCACAGAATCACTGGTGGAAGACACCGTTCAGATCACTGTGTCCAACTGTTCACCAGCAGAGGTTTCAGAGGAGCCATCAGGATTTGCTGGCCCCTGGGCTTCTCGCAGTGCAGACACTGAGTGAGGAAAATACCTCCCTCTAACCAGAGTAAACCAGTCACTGTTTCTCTGGGCTGAAAATAGTCGCTGGAAGGTGCCAGGAGACAAAGGCAGCACCTCCACAGCTCTCCTGAGCAAACACCACCTGAATTCTGATCTCCAAAGCACACTCTGACCCATGTATCTTTTGAACATGTGTCTTTTCTGCCCTCAGACACTGGGGATGAAGGAAGATGGAGAAGGAAGAAAATTCATAAGGACAAAAGTTTTGACACTGAGGGTGGTGAGAGCCTGGCCCTGGTTGCCCAGAGAGGTGGTTGATGCCCCAATCCTTGGAACCATTCCAGGTGAGGTTGGACAAGGTTCTGAGCAACCTGCTCTAGTTGCAGATGTCCCTGCTCACTCCAGGGGGGTGGACGAGATAAGTGAGTCCCTTCCCACCCAAACCAGTCTATGGTTCTGTGATTCTACAAAGGAGACAGCCCAAAGGGTTGCAGCAGCCCTTGAGATCACCCAACCCTCAAGCTCACCCAACCCTCCAACAAGGCAGAAAAATTATTCTTACGCTTTTTGCCATTGATGTGATCCAGGAAGTTAATGGAGTCCTTCACCACGCAGTCACAGACGTTACAGTAATATCTGTCAGGAGGGAGAAAAAACCAGTGAGCTCCAAAGCACAAGACAAAACATAACTCAGAGAACAACTCTTTGAGATAATCTCCAGTGTGAAATCTGCACATCCCTGGGGACATGAGTCCTTTCTCCAGGCCGAGAGGGAAGTTACTCCCATTACAGAAAACCTGGGTGACAAGAGAAGCCCAGGACACAGCCCAGACTGACAGTGCTGCCAGGGTCAACCCTGCAGGTACCAGCCCTTCTGCTGATGACACTCTGACAGAAACCGAGTCATGAGCTGATCTGTGTCAGCCACAGCATCGTCCCCTTGGACACAATCAACAGGGTGGGTGGACTGTCAGAAAAGGCCCCAGGGGGGGCTGGGTGACAGCCAGCTGGAGATGAGCCAGTGTGTGCCCAGGTGGCCAAGAAGGCCACCAGCATCCTGGCTTGTGTCAGCACTGGTGTAGCCAGCAGGACTAGGGCGGGGATTGTCTCCCTATACTGGGCACTGGTGAGGCCACCTCTTGAATCCTGGGCTCAGTTTTGGGCCCCTCACTCCCAGAAGGACATTGAGGGGCTGGAGCGTGTCCAGAGAAGGACAATGAAGCTGGGGAAGGGTCTATGGCACAAGTCTGGTGTGGAGCAGCTGGGAGACCTGGGCTTGGAGAAAAGGCCCAGGCTGCCCAGGGATCCCTGGAGGGGTTTCAAAGCCGTGGAGATGTGGTGCTGAGGGACATGGTTTAGTGGTGACCTGGCAGTGCTGCGGGAACAGCAGGGCTCCATGATCTGAAAGGTCTCTGCCAACCAGAATGATTCATTGATTCTATGGCTCTGTGCCACCACAGGGCTCGGCTGCCCTCCCCAGGGCAGAGCTAGCCACATAGCCCAGGTTTCCAGACTGGAGCTGGCTACAGGCTCTCTCCTGGCTGCCATGTGATTCCCTCCACCCTCATCTCCCCACAGCAGCAATTCCCGGCTCTATCCCACAGTGAGTTCTGCCCATCTCAAGAGCTGCTGCAAACACACAGCCCAGGCCTCTGCTTCCATCCCTGGCTGCTGCCCAGGGCTGCACGTCTCCGGTGAGACACCAACAGCCTTGTTCCTACCATGGCACAAACCGAATGTGTTCTTTTCAACTTCACAGCAGCTTTGGACGAGCACGAGCACCACTGACTACTCTGGGACTGCAACGAAACGAGCAGACCTACCCTCCCATCTCTGACTGAGGGGTGGTTTTGGTGATGACGATGGTTTTTCCCAGCTTCGATTCCAGGTCCACTTTGTAGTCTCGGTGCCGTAGAAGTTCCCGTTTGACGGGCTGAGCTGGTTTGCCTAAAACATAAGGAAAAAATGGAAGTGTTCATCAGTAAAAAACTCAAGCTCATGACGCTGGAGTTCATGCTGCCCTTGATGAAGAGGGGCCTGATGGGAACTATGGGATTCATGCAGAAATTGCATCTGTTTGTTTATAATCAGTACAGGATTTCATTCCCTCCTCACCATTTCCTGGTTCTTATCGGAAGCAGGTAGATCTGTGAGGTATCCCCAGCTCTGACTTGGGTCATACTTTGAGATCTCCTCGTTTCCAGGGGCTGCTCATTCCTCTCCCTCCCCAAAGACCAGGCAGATGCAAAGGTTCTCAGTAAAACTTTTGTCAATAACAAATACTCGGCGGCGGGCAAGGGAAAAGGATCGGAGACAGGTAGCCTCAAATTGCTGCCGCTTTCCTCTGGGATTTCCCTCTGAGCTGCTCTCTCTGTCCCCACCTCAAAGGGTTTGGGTGACCCACTGCCCAGCGAGCCAAGCTGGCTGGGATTCCCTACGTTACTCACCATCTTTCTTCTCTCTCTCTTCCGTGAGGCGCTTCTCTGCAAGCTTCTCATATTCATCTTTGTCCCACTTCCGGCGGAAGTCCAGGTTCTTAGTCTGAGAAGGAAGAAAAACGTGTTAACATTTCTGGGATGGTTTGACCAGCTCTGAGTGGACACTGGGGGAAGAGGTGGAACTGCTTGAGCCTGGGAGGCCACAGCAGTAAATTAAGGGTGCTACATTTTATCGCCCTGTCCTCTGATTCTGGATGTAGGAATGAAGGATGTAGCTGAAGAGAAGAAGGTGCCGGATGCCTGGATCTATTTCTTCTAGAAGGATTTGTCCAGAGAGGTGGTCACTTCCTCAGCCCTGGAACCTGGAATTCCAGATGAGGTTGGCTGGGGCTCTGAGCAACCTGCTCTGGTTGCAGATGTCTCTGCTCACTGCAGGGGGGTTGGACTAGAAGAGCATGAAAGGTCACTTCCCACCCAAACCAGTCTGTGAGTCTACGATTTGAAAGCTCTGGAAAAAGTAATGAGTGTATCAAATTGCTCCTGAGATGGTGTCCCAGGCTTTGGCTTAGAAAAACAGGCACACACAGGACTTAAACTTGTCAATCTAAGGCCTCAGAAGTGCTGCCTGACACCCTCAGCACAGCAGCTTCTTCTAAAAGCTGCCAGTATCAGCTGGGGAAGCCCCAGAAAGGAGGTGGAATGAGCCAGGCAGGCTGGCTGTGCCTGCTCGTGGAGACCAGTGACGTGGCCACGCACCCAGTCACACGAGATCACAGGAACCCGAGTGGGTTTCACCCCCACCATGAGACACATGTACCAGTACACCAGAAAAAGCTCTGAAACTCCCACCGGTGCTGGAGCTACTGAGGAGCCCCCGTCACCCCATCAGGTGGCAGCTGCCCCACTGAGGGCACGGAGGGGACAGGATGAGCCCCTGGGAGGCAGAGAGGCCCTTGGGCAGCTCCCCAGAGCTCCCGACACTGGGTCAGGTGCAGGAAGAGAAGCAGAATTCAGGTGAAGAATATAAACCCTGCTCTTTTGAGGGGGGATTTGTCTTGCTGAGGGAAGAAGCGACTGGACAAGAACCCCATTTCCATTCTGGTCTGGTGGCACCGCCTGGGAACGGTCACGGCTCGTGACTCGGACCCTTCTTTGTTTTCTCTCGTCCGCTGAGAAAGCCGCACTTCACTCGGCACGGCAGCGAGAGGCGCGCGGTTCCATATCGGGGAAAAAAAAAGGCAGATGTATTCTAAAACACCTTCGGGAAAGAAAGACATGCACGCACGCTCCCCCCCCTCCACCTTCTCCGTTCAGCCAAATCAAGAATCCAATCACAATCCCAAGGAAATAAATCCCATTTGAAGCCGTAGCAGCAGCAGCAGCAGAGTCGTTTACTCTTCCCTCCTCCGGCGATCCTTCAAACGGAACGAACAACTACCGAGCGGAATGGAAATGCCTCAGGGAGGCATAGGAAAAAAAAAATAATCTCATTTATTCCCGGAGCTGCTTAAGCACTCTGAGCGTGTCATAACAGCTTTTATTAACCACCCTGAGCAAAAGAAAAGAAAATATCACGGAGGAGAAATTGCCGTCCGGGGTATTTCGCGGCAGCTCGAGTCTCCGGCACGGCGGCAGGCGGGGGCAGATCGGAGCCAGTGAGGGTCTGGGGGGAAGGGGATTCACTCGCTGCTTTGTTCCCCTGTTGTAATAAAAGGGAATGAAAAAGCTGCTGACAGCTTTTTTGCAAATCGCCCTCATCCAGGCGTGGGGTTAAAAAAAAAAGAAACCCGACTGTGGAACAAGATCTTGGCCAGGAATTCTCCGAAGGAACTTTTCCTCACCAGTCTGGTGGAGGCAGGGGGGGGCTGCAAGCCCTAAAATTATTGTCACTCAAAGCACTTCTTCGATAACATTTCCCAACTAAGGAACAACAGTGATAAACCAGAAGCAGCCTAGAGCCTCCTGTTCCCCATGGAGACAGACACCAAACCATCAGCCCAGTATCAAGATCCTCATGTGGCTCCAGTCACACGGGAACACAACTGTCAGCAGCAGAGGATAAACCGCAGGCCCCACCTCACTCCTAGGCACACATCCTGCCCTGACCTCCCCCAGCACCGCTCACTCCTCAGCAAGTGACTTCAAACGAAGGAAGGATTGGTCAGGAAAGCAGAAAAAAACAGAGTCCCTGCAGTGCTGGCTGCTGTCTGAGGTGTTACTGGAGATCTTTAAGCCAGTCTGGCTCTCCAGTCAGGCTACACCTCACTCATCCGATCCCAGCATTCCTAACAGCAAATCCTGTGGGATGCACAAAGGCAGAACGACTCCACTGCCACGCTACACAAACCAAGAAATGCCAAGAAAATCAACAAGTTACTTGGAAGCCATCAGGGACTCTGGAATCATGGTCATGGAAGGGGTGGTTTCTCTGTGGAGGGGAGATGGAAGCAAGCAGCAACTTCAGTGGTAGAGTCACCCAGGACCCTTCCCAGCGTAGCCAAGAAGCAACGCGGCAGGACAAGAGAGAAGGGCAGGAGGGAGCCGCACCCCCGGCCATCGCCCAGCCACAGCAGGCCTCTGGAGGGGGCTGATCCTCCCCAAAGGGCTGAAGGTGGGGGGCAGACACCCCCACCCCGGGGGTTCGGGCATGTTCAGATCTCCTCTCGCCTCCGGGATGAACCAGGGACTCCCGCGGGGGAGGCCTGGCCCTAGGAAGGGAAGATCGGGGTGGGATCCACCCCTTTTTAGCCCTCAAGGCACCGGGGTGTCTCTGCCCCCCTCCCCATCTCCCACTGTCCACACAAAGCGACGGCGCAGCGGCGTGAAAAGCAGGGATGGGGCCTCCCCACGGGCCCCTGCCCACTCGGGAACCCCCGGCCCCGCCACGTCCCCACCCGAGGGATCCCTCATCCCGCTGCCGGGACGGGCCCGGCCGCAGGCCCCGAGCGCGGCCTGGCCATAGCCGGACGGCTCCTCCCGCCTCCTGCCCCTCCAGAGCGGCCCCGGCCCTGCCCCTGGCCCTGGCCCGCCGCGGGGGCCTCCCGAGCGAAGGAGGAAGCGCCGGGCGCGGCCCCGCCGCCGCCAGCACCTACCCCGCTGCCCGACGCCATGTTGACGGTGAGGGCGACGAGGGAACGGCAACTGTCGTGCGGCGGCGCCCAGAGCCGTAAAGCGCGGCAGTCCGCCCGCGTGACCAGTGAGTGCCCCTCCGCTCTGCCTAGAGCGCCCTGAGGCCGAGCCGCCCGTCGGTCACGTGGCGCGCCGGACGCTTCCGGGTTCTCCGGTACCGGCCATGCTGCGGCTGGGGCCGATCGCTGCCGCCCGGCGCCTGCTGCGCGCGGGACCCGCCGGGGGCCGCCTGAGCCCCTCCCGGGCCTGGCCGCCCCCCCCGCCGGGGCCGGTCGGTGACCGCGGTCTCCTGTCCCGGGAGGTGCGGGTGTCGGTGACGCCGGGAAACTCGGGCGGCTGCAACGGAGGCGAGCGGGGCCCGGCTCTGAAGACGCCCAAGGTAACGACGGGTAACGGAGGCTACACCGGCGGTTACCGGGCGATGTTTCCTCGGTCCCCGCCGCTGACAGCCGCTCTCCGTCCCGGGCCAGGGCACTCGCGACCACCCCCCCGCCCACGTGGTGCTCCGGGACCGGCTTCTCGCCGCCGTGGTGACTTGTTTCAAGCGGCACGGGGCGGCCGCCATCGACACCCCTGTGATGGAGTTGCGGGTGAGGCGGCACCGGGACCCCCCCTTCCTCCTCGGTGTAGGGGGTGTCCCCCACCGGGGCTGCGGGACCCTACCCACTGTCGGGGCGGGCTGGGGGACCCCTCTCTGCTCCCCCAGGGGACTGTGGGCTTTCCCTACCTCCTAAGGGGTTGGGGAGCACCCGCTTTCCCTGGGGCCCAGGTTTTGGGGCTGGGGGATTCCCCCCAGTGTGGGGAATGGGGTGAAGTGGGGGGCAGCTGTGACAGCCCTCGCTGTGTTTGGGGACCCCCTCTTTTTGCCCCAGATCACAGGGGACTGGAGGGATTGTGTGTGTGTGTGTCTTGCCTCCCCTTTCCCTCTGCTTGACATGTGGGGCTTGACGGGGTTGTGTTCTGTTCCCTGTCCTGGGGAACTGGATGCCCCAGAGCTCCTCCAGTCCCTGACACCCCTCACAGTCCCCATGTCCCCTCCCCACCCCGGTCTGTCTGCAGGAGACGCTCACCGGGAAGTACGGGGAGGAGGCGAAGCTCATCTACGAGCTGCAGGACCAGGGTGGGGAGCTGCTGGCTCTGCGCTACGACCTGACTGTATCCTGAGGTCACCTCGCGTCGGGAACAGTGACACACTGAGGTCATTGCCACCTCTGCCATGTTGGGTCACCCCTGCTTGCCCATGGGTTCCATTGGGGTGGCAGAACCCCCTCTCCTGCTGAGGGTAGACATCCCAGTTGGTTGGTGCAACCCCACCTCAAACCACCCCACAGCCAGTCCAGGATCCACAGCAAAGTGGCCCTTCCTTCCCTGGGCTGTGGACGTGCCACTAGGACGCTCCACTGTACTGGTTTTACCTCCTCCCAGTTACAGCCCTTACCTCAGCATGCTCCTGTCCTGCCCACCCCACCCTCCCAGAGCCTCAGTGGTAGTCCTGAGAGCAGCAGTTTGCTGTAGGGTGTCCATGCTGGGCTTTTCCATGCACCTCCATGTCTCACCACAGAGCTCTCCTCTCAATGTCTATGTGTCTGAGCTGTACGTTGAATTCTCTCCAGTCTCACCCTAAGAGCATGAAATGACCTTGCAAAGGTCCGTGACTGTGAGGCGTTGATGTCCTGTGGCGCAGAAGAAAGATGGAGTCATGCTAGTGTTGGAGGTTTTCAGCATGCTTCATCCTGCTCATCATCAGCCTGGGCTGAAGGTCTCCCTGGAGATCAGGGGAGCAGGCAAAGGCGGTCAGGGTTCTTTGAGGTTCAGGTTTCTGCAGCTCAGGGGATCTCCCCGTTCCCATCCTTAACTCCTCGGCCACCCAGGTGCCCTTCGCTCGCTATTTGGCCATGAACAAGATCACCAACATGAAGCGCTACCACGTCGCTAAGGTCTACAGGCGGGACAACCCGGCCACCACCCGGGGCCGCTACAGGGAGTTCTACCAGTGCGTGAGTGTTGTGGTGGCCACGGTGTAAAGGGCCAAGACCATGCGGGGCAGAAGGCTGGCTGGGGTTTGCTGCCTGGGTTGTCCTCAGCTGTGGTGGGGCCATGTTGTGTTGTTTCTCGGAACAGGAGAGGCACAGACTGGAAAATGAGGTTTATTCTGCTGAAAATCGCTTAGCACTCGGAATCGGCAGTATGGCAAACCTCAGTGCAGATGTCAGTCAAATGGAATTTAAGGTGGCCAAGGCCATCAGCATCCTGGCTTGTGTCAGCACTGGTGTGGCCAGCAGGACTAGGGCGGGGATTGTCTCCCTATACTGGGCACTGGTGAGGCCACTTCTTGAATCCTGAGTTCAGTTTTGGGCTCCTCAATCCCAGAAGGACATTGAGGGGCTGGAGTGTGACCAGAGAAGGGCAATGGAGCTGGAGAAGGGTCTACAGCACAAGGATGGTGAGGAGCGGCTGAGGGACCTGGGGTTGTTCAGCGTGGAGAAAAGGAGGCTCAGGGGAGACCTTCTGGCTCTTGACAACTCCCTGACAAGAGGCTGGAGTCAGGTGGGTTTGGTCTCTGCTCCCAAGGAACAAGTGACAGGACAAAAGGAAATGGCCTCAGGTTGTGCCAGGGGAGGTTTAGGTTGGACCTGAGGAACAATTTCTACCTCTTTGAGGGTTGTCCAGGCCTGGCCCAGGCTGCCCAGGGCAGTGGTGGAGTCCCCATCCCTGGAGGGGTTTCAAAGCCGTGGAGATGTGGTGCTGAGGGACATGGTTTAATGGCCTGGCAGTGCTAGGGTAACGGTTGGGCTTCATGATCTGCAAGCTCTCTTCCAACCAGAAGGACTTGATGATTCCAGGATTCTGTGCTTTAAGCTTAAATTTTAGGGATGATAACCCAGAATGCATGTGAGAAATGAGGGCTCTCAACCTTTGAAGCAGTTTCCTTGGGCAGTTCCCCAAATGCAGAGGTGCTGCTCCACGGAGGACTGGTCACCTGCTGCATGCTGGGCTGCTCAACTCCCAAACTGAGGCTTCAACTTTTACCTCTTTGCTGTCAGAAGTCAAGAAGTTTTGACCTTTTATTGGGGTGGCTGCCACAAGCCAAAGCACCTCAGCTCCACCAGGAGCTTCTGCTGCTTCTTCTACCCCCAGGATTTTGACATTGCTGGGCAGTTCGACCCAATGATTCCCGACGCCGAATGCGTGAAGATCGTGCACGAGATCCTGAGTGACCTGCAGCTCGGGGACTTCCTCATTAAGGTGAGATCAGAGCTGAGAGGTTTTCCTACCTCTGCGCCTTCCATCCTGTGGGGTTGAGGTGCCGTTGTCAAGGCACAAAGAGAAACCAACAGTGCAGCTTCCCACACCTCTGGAGTGAGAGGAAATGTTGGTTTGGGGATGTTCCTGGAGCCAGATGTCCCTCTCCAATCCCCAGGTCAATGACCGTCGGATTCTGAACGGTGTGTTCGCTGTCTGCGGTGTCCCTGAGAGCAAGTTCATCCCGACGTGCTCTACCGTGGACAAGCTGGAGAAGGTGAGCATCGTGTTCATGAGGACATCACTCCAGTTTTGGGGGGTGGACGTCTTGGGTTGGGCAGGGTTGTGGCTGTTCTCACCATTAAGAGGTTCACAGGAGCCAAGCCGCTGGTGTTTGTGAAGGGTTTGGGGAGCTCTTGGGTGTGGTTAAGAATGAATCCTGGTGTTTCCAGTTGTTTCTGTTCACAATTCCTGTAAGAACCATGGATCACTGGTGAGGCTGCCGACTGTACGTGTGTCGTGACTATGTGGGCTGGTGGGGACCATGAGAACATCCTGTAGAAGTGACAGGTGTTCTTCTGTCCCCTCACAGATGCCATGGGAAGAAGTGAGGAGTGAGATGGTGGGAGAGAAGGGGCTCTCTCCTGAGGCTGCGGATCGCATCGGGGAGTACGTGCAGCTGCACGGTGAGCGAGCACCGGGGGGTTGCACCCTTGGCCTTGGTCTTCCCGGCCAGGCAGGGCCAGTGACGGAGGGTGCCAGGCCCACCCATCCTGGCCAGGCCCGTGGCTGTGGGTGCTGCGGACCTGAGGCACGGCTCCTTCCCACAGGTGGCCTAGACCTGATCGAGCGGCTTCTCCAGGACCCAAAGCTGTCCCAGCACAAGCTGGCCAAGGAGGGGCTGGGGGACATGAAGCTGCTGTTCGAGTACCTGACCCTGTTTGGCATCACGGGGAAGGTGAGGGGGGGGCAGAGGCAGGAGGGGGGCTGCCCCCGTGGCCGGGCAGCCTGGGCTCTCCCAGTGTGGGCAGTGACGGGGCTTCCCTCACGTCCTCCAGATCTCCTTCGACCTGAGCCTGGCGCGGGGCCTGGACTATTACACGGGGGTGATCTTCGAGGCCGTCCTGCTGCAGCAGGAGAACGAGCACGTGGAGGAGCCCGTCAGCGTTGGGAGCGTGGCCGGCGGCGGTCGCTACGATGGGCTGGTGGGGATGTTTGATCCCAAGGGACGGAAGGTGCCCTGTGTGGGGGTCAGCATTGGCATCGAGCGGATCTTCTCCATCCTAGAGCAGAGATTGAAGGCAGGTGCTGCAGTTGGGATTGGGGAGGGCTCCAGGAGGCCAGCAGTCCTCTCAGTCGGAGCTCTGCAGCTTCATGGTGTTCAAGGGGAAAGAATTTTGGGGGAGAGGGTGACTCCTCTCATGCCAGAATGTCCATGCACAGAAGGCAGAGGCCTTTTCTGCTGGTGTGAGAAGCTGAGGGCTGTGTTTCGTAGCAGATGCCAAGGAAGTGTTACAGATGGGCTCTGAGCTTTGGCCCTGGCTCTGAACTTCCTGCCCCTGTTACTTTTCTCTTGTCTCTTGCCTGTGAAGTCTCTTGTATTGGGAATTGTGAGGTGATGGGTGTGGAAACAACTGTGGCCCTCGCTCTGTCATGAGCACCCTGGGAAAGCCTGTGAGGAAATTAATTGCTGCATTTAGTCCTGAGCTCGATCCATAGCAAGTGAGGCTGAGGCAATGTCTTTGTGTCTGGTGAATCAAAGGAGATGTTAGAAAGCTGTCCAGGTCCCATCTGGGAGGGAGGGAGGCTGAGGACTCCTGGGAACAGCAGCACACAATTTAGTCATGTGTGCCAATGCGGATTGTCTGGGAGACCCATTGAAGGTGCCCAGGTTGTCTTATCTGTGCATGGTGGTGGGTGGCTTTTAAGCAAAGTGAAGGTCTGAAGATAAGGCGAGATGAGCTTCTGTTGTGAGGTGCAGGTTCCCTCAAATTCCACATGCATCGTCTGTCCCCTCAGGCTGCCGGGGAGAAGGTTCGAACAACTGAGACACAAGTGCTGGTGGCTACACCTCAGAAACACTTACTCGCCGCGAGACTGAAGCTCATCTCTGAGCTGTGGGATGCGGGGATCAAGGTGAAGTACGGACATGGGCTTGGCAGCAGTTTGGGTGAGGGAGGGAGAACCTAAAGGGAGCTGCAGCATGGCAAGTCCAGCTCCATTAGTTGTCTCTTCAAGATCTGAGCTTCTCTGAGATCGCACAGGCAGAGAAGGAGAAGAGCTGAGAGCAGCAAGGCAACTGCTCGCAGCAGGAATAACGAGTTGGTGTTTTTGGTGGGATTTTGATGCTGGCTGTTCAGCTCTCAAGATCCACTGGAGCAAACCTTGTGTGATTCACCTTCTCCACACCCTCCTAGGCAGAGATGCTGTACAAGAAGGATCCTAAGCTACTAAAGCAGTTGCAGTATTGTGAGGACACGGGGATCCCCCTCGCTGCCATTGTAGGAGAGCAAGAGCTGATGGATGGAGTCGTCAAGCTGCGAGATGTCCCAAGAAGAGAGGAGGTGAGAATGGCTTTTTACACCAGGCTTCAAAAGTGCTACCAAAATGTAGAGATTACTGAAAGGCTCTGTGTTTTCCCTCGGTGATGTTGTTTCTTTGGGGAGCTGTAGCTCCAAAAAACCAGTCACAACCTGCGCTGGTGTCCACAGCAAGTCCTGGGGGCCAGATTGAACCTGGCTCTGCTCAGGGTTCCATTGCTGCTACCTCCTCTTCTCCGTTTGCTTTGTAGGTTGATATCCCAAGAGAAAAGCTTGTTGATGAGATCAGAAGGCGCCTGGAGCCCTAGGACTTTTCTGACCAGAGCTGCTTGACTGAACTGCTGGACAACTGGAACCCTCCAGCGCCCTCAGCCATTCACTTCCCACTGAAGTCCAGTTACCATCTATCAGCCGGAGGCCGAGACAGTGTCAGCAGGAGGTGTCAGCTCGGAAAGGAGCAAGTTGGTTTTAAAACAGTGTGATCACCAGGCTAACCTGGTAAAGGACAGGTCAAGCTTGGGGGTTCCTGCTCTTGGAGTACCTGTCACTGTAGGGCTATTTCCATCCTGTGTAGGCAGCCGCGGTGGTGGCACGGGCATGGATGGACACGGTGCAGCTTGAGCAGGATCAGGCTGAGCTCTGGAGTGAGTGCACGTCGCGTGGAAGGGACACGTTGGGTGTCTGCAGGCTCCAGACGCAGGGAGAGGGTGGCAGCGGAAGGCCGGGGCTGAAGGGCGGTCAGAGCCAGCCCCGGCGCGTTACCGTGTGTGCCAGGCCCCGGCCCGTTACCGTGTGCCAGGCCTCAGGCCGTTACCGTGTGTGCCAGGCCCCAGCCGCAGCCCGTGGGCAGTGTGGGGACCCCCTCAGGGAGGGACACGGCGCGGGGGCTGGTGCAGCTGCGCGGGCAGGCTCCGGCTGGGGGGGGGCGGGGAGAAACTCTGTATTTTTATAGATTAAAAACCAAAACAAAGCGCAAAACCCACCCGCGGGTGTTTCAGCTTCGCGGCGCCGGCCCGGAGCCCGAGGTGCGCGGGCGCGAAGCTGTCGCTATGGCAACGAGCCGAGGCCGTAGTGCGGAGAGGGCCGGCCGCCGAGCACGGGCGCGGGGTTGTCGCTATGGCAACAGGGGGGGGGGGGGGGCGCGGGGCCCGGCGGGGGGGAACGGGGGGGCGCAAGGGGCGGCAGGGCCACGGGGGGGGGGGTGGGCGGAGCGGGCAGCGTGCGCGCGGTCCGTAACGTCGTTGCTGTGGCAACGAGCGGCGCCTGCGCGCTGCGGAGGGACACGGCGGCGCAGGCGCAGTTGGCCCGGGCCGCAGCGCGCAGGCGCGATCGTGTCCCTCCGCAGGGCGCGGGCCGGCAATGGCGGAGGAGGCGGTGGCCGCGCTGCGGGTGCAGGCGGAGACCGTGCGGAGGCTGAAGCAGGATAAGGCCGATCCCGACGAGGTGCGGCCGGCCCCAGCGCCCGTCCGCCGGGCTGGGAAGGGCTTGGCGGGGCTTCGGGCTGCGGCGCTGGGGTTGCTGGGAAAGGAGCAGTATGACTGGGAGTGGGGTGCTGGGAGACTGGTGTGACTGGGAGGGGGCATCTGGCCTGGGGAGAGGAGACCGGGGCACGGGGGGTGATGGGGTGGGGAGTAGAGGCTTAGGGGGTACCGGTGCGGGGCTGCTGAGGTGGTTGGGGTGGGGTGGGCGGTGCTGGGCTTAGGGGGGAGGGTGCTGTGACGAACTGGGAGTACTGGTGTAGCGATTGCTGGGCTAGCGGGATTGGCAAGAAGGGTGTCAGAGGGGATGGGAGTACTGGTCAGGGCTGCAGGTGCCAGGGGAGAGTGTGTAGGGGAAGCTAGGAGAGGAAACTGGTGAGACTGGTGCTAGAGTGGAGAGGATGGGTGCTCGGGTGCGTTTGGACTGGGAGGAGGATGCTGGGAACCGCAAGCGCTGGGGTGCGTGTGCCAGGAGCTGGGGGTGCTGGGCCTGGGAGCGGTGCTGGGGCCAGTGGGGTGGGTGCTGTGGGGACTGGTGAGGCAGATGTCGGTGGTAAAGAAGGTTGTGGGAGCCAGAGAAAGGTGGGGGTGGGGGGTGCCGAGGTTGGAGACGCTTGTAACAGAAGCGGAGGGTACTGTGGAGGGGCAGGGACCACCCTTCTGGTCGCTGCGGGAGACTGGGAATAGCAGATATGCTGAGGCTGGGGAGTCTGGGCACACTGGCAAGGCTGGAGGTATGGGGGAAGGGCTGGGCCTGGCTCACCCCAGCTCCCTCTCCTGCTCTCCCCAGATTGCGAAGGAAGTGGCGAAACTGCTGGAGATGAAGGCGCAGCTGGGAGGAGATGAAGGGAAACACAAGTTCGTGCTCAAGACCCCAAAGGTAACTTCCCGCAGCGCTCGCGTGGCTCTCTGTGTGCACGTCCTGCTCCCCAGCACCCCCAGTACCCCCCCTACCTGGGAGCGCGACCTGTCCACACAGCCCTGCCTGGCTTGGTTTGCTTTTTACCCTCCTCTTTTGCTTTTAGCAGCAGGGGAGAGAGGGATGAAAACACCCCTGGCAGCATCTGACCCAGATACTCCATTTAAAGTCCTCCCGGGGCTCCCGTGACCAGACGAGTGCTGGTGTGGTCAGGATATTAAATTCCTTTTTGGTAGAGCTTTATTGCAGCTGCCCAGCAGGAGAGGTCTCGCATCTGCTGAGTTTGCAGTGTTTGAAGTAAGGTCATGACTCGCATGGCCCTGGTGATTTTTAGAGTTAGGACTTTCCAGCTCTTGTAGCACTGATCCTACAAGTCCTGCAGATGTAGGCTCTCATGGATCAAGGATCCTGAAGCTGTTTCCTGTTAACCTGGAGAGAGGGGGTGAAGCTGCTGGTAGGCTGGGCAAGCACGGAGAGCTGGGAAGTGCAGCTCTGCTGGTGTGGGGCTGGTTGGAGAGCTGTCTTGGAGGGTCTCTCGTTGAAGACCTGTCTTTCAGGGAAACCTTCTTGTGGCCTTTCAGGACTTCAAGAGGCCTGTCAGAAAGATGGGGACAGACTTTTCAGCACCAACTGTTGCGACAAGAGAAGGGGTGATGGCTTTAAATTAAAAGGGCGATTTAGACGGGAGAGAAGAAATCAATTTTTGACGCTGAGGGTGGTGAGACCCTGGCCCAGGTTGCCCAGAGAGGTGGCCAACACCCCGTCTCTGAAACCATTCTGGGTGAGGTTGTCCAGGGCTCTGAGCAACCTGCTCTAGTTGCAGATGTCCCTGCTCCCTGCACGGGGGTTGGTCTAGATGATCTTTAAAGGTCCCTTCCAACCCAAAGCAGTCTGTGATGCTCTGATTGTGGGGGGACCACAAATCATAAGCCAGCCAAGGAAGCCCAGATGCCTGCAGTGTTTGCTAGAAACATTCAGCTTATGTTGTAAAGTGGGGGGCAAGGAAGGTCTCGTGTGGTCTGCTCTTGCCTTAGTCTTGGGGGATGGATAATCCTATTTACAGAGCAGGATCCTTCTCCTTCTGGAGACAGTGATGGATGTTGCTCCCAAATAAACCAGGTTACGTTAACGCCACTGGCTTAGGAAGTGTCTCAAAACTGCCTCCCTTGACTGTTTCCCTTACCGTAGGCTTTGGTAAATGTAACTATGCTGTGAGACCTGGGAAGTGAGAAGATATTTCGCTGTTTAGAGATTTTTAGGAAGGATTTTGCAGCTCTGGGAGAGCCTGGGAAAGGCAGCAGCTGGGTGGGTGGGTGGGTTTCCAGCCTGTCTGAGCCACGTCAGGGAACAGCCCAAAGTTGCTCTTCTCCCTGCGACCTGCAGGTGGGGTGCGAGGAGGTGCCTGCTCCCCGCTTCCTGCCAGCCCCTGAGACATCAGAGCGGGAGGTTTAATTAATTAACAGTGATTTACGTGTTGCTGAGGGCCAAAAGGTTGTCACCGAAGTAAATCAGTGACTCTTAACAGTGAAGAAATAAAAAGGGAGCACGCCCCGTTGAGCAGCAGATGGGCCTTCTGCAGGTACCACCCTTTGAAAAGATGATTTCTCTCAGTGTGTGGTTGGGAATCGTAGAGCTGCTGCTTGTTCCAAAGCTTCAAAATGTGCCTGTCCTTGGGTTCTACCCCTCGGCGTGGCTTGTTGTGCAGGGCTCTGGCTACTACTGAACCAGAGCTGTGGACAGATCCTGGCTGTGCTGTTGTGCTCGGAAGCTCTGAACCCTCTGACAGCTGGATCCATGTTTAGCTCCTCTGTTTCATGAAATTCCTGATGCAGATGTAGCTCTGCAGACCATGGCGGGTCGTGGCTGAGCTGTGTCCTCATGTTTTCAAGTGGGTTTTGATGCTGCTTTTTAACTACCTCATCTGAGATCTGGTATCTGGACCTGACCCCTCTGGTTTTGCCAGCGGTATGACAGCTTCTTCACATGGCCTCTTGCCTCTGTCCCTGCCACCTCTAACCCAGCATGTCTTGGTCTCTTCTTTTCCAGGGCACACGGGATTACAGCCCCAAGCAAATGGCCATTCGTGAGAGAGTCTTTGATGCCATCATCACCTGCTTCAAGCGCCACGGAGCAGAAGTCATTGACACGCCAGTGTTTGAGCTGAAGGTGAGTGAGGATACAGTGAGTTTGCAGAGCTGATGATGATCCTGCCATTGAAAGCTTGCCTCGAGTTTTCTTCTTCCACGTCCTTGGTGTCCTTCCTTTCTCTGCTTCTTTTCTCTGTCCTGTAGGGCTGATCCCCTGTCACTGAAGATGCTGTTTGTTCCTATGTCCTTTTGTTGTAGGAGACGCTGACAGGGAAATACGGTGAAGACTCAAAGCTCATCTATGATCTGAAAGATCAAGGAGGGGAGCTGCTGTCCCTGCGCTACGACCTGACAGTATCCTGCTGCAGCTGGGGCTGGGGGGGGCTTGTCACCTTGGCTGCCCTCCTTTTGGGGCAGCACGATCAAGAGGTCGGCAGGGTGGGAGGAGAGAGAACAGTCATAGAATCACAGAATCATTTTGTTGGAAAACACCTTTCAGATCATGGAGTCCAACCATTAACCCAGCACTGCCAGGTGATTACTAAGCCATGTCCCTCAGCACCACATCTCCATGGCTTGGAAACCCCTCCAGGGATGAGGACTCCACCACTGCCATGGGCAGCCTGGGACAGCCCTGGACAACTCTTGCGAGGAAGTGGTGCCCAGTGACAGGACAAGGGGCAATGGGCAGCAATTGGAACCCAGAAGGTTCCATCTGATCAGGAGGAGAAATTTCTTTGCTGTAAGAGTGGCAGAGCCTGTCCTGGGCTGTCCAGAGAGGTAGTGGAGTCTCCTTCTCTGGAAGTCTCCAAACTCTCCTGGACACTGTGATGCTGGGCCCCTTGCTCTGGGTGACCCTGCTTGAGCAGGGGGGTTGGACCAAATGATCTCCAGAGGTCTCTTTCAACCCCCACCACGCTGGGATTCTAAGGCTGTGTGTGCACCACACTGTGCTGGCTGCTGGGGAGATAGTGAAGACCCAGCACTGCCTGTGACTGATAAGTGGGCAGAGTGTTCTCTCCCTGTTCCCATCCTTAACCCCACCCACCCAGGTACCCTTTGCTCGCTACTTGGCCATGAACAAGATCACCAACATCAAGCGCTACCACATTGCCAAGGTCTACAGGAGGGACAACCCGGCCATGACCAGGGGCCGCTACAGGGAGTTCTACCAGTGTGTGAGTTTGGCCATGCCAGGGATGCTGCTGAGGGTGGCTGTGGGTTGGGCAGCACTTCAGGGGACAAAGCACCATAAAAATGTTTGTCCAAAGGCTGCATTACCCTCCAGTTGCTGCTGGAGAATCTTCTTATGGGTGTGAAAACAGCTTGAGAGTGGGACAGTGCAGACAGTGGCTGTAACATGGGGTAGTGGGTACCAGGGATCTTTGTGCTGCAGACCCCAGGTGCCCCAGGTCTCTGACCTACTTTGTGCTGTGGAGAAGGGCAGCTCCTGGCTCCATCCCACAAGTGGAGGGGAAGAATTTCCTTCTGATCCCAAATCTGTCAGGAGCTGCACAAATCAGGAGAGCAGCTGAGCAGCACATGCTACTCCTGTCCCTGCTTAGTCTTTATTTCAAAGGAAGGGAAAAACCCAGAGGCCAAGTTCAGAACAGGTAGGAAAGCAATTTCCTGTGTGGCGTGGTAGCCCCAAGCAACAGCTTTGTCCTGCTGTGAAAACACAGTCCCCAGGCCCTCATATGCAAACAAATTCCTGTTGGGAATATTCCTGTTTCATCCTGTACAACCCCTGTGGATCCAGCTTCATCTTGGTGAACTCCCACCTCCAGACATCTTGGGGTCTTTGCCTCCTGTCTCAGCTGAAAGACTGTTCCAAGATCTCATTCCTAGGAGGGCTAGAAACAGTTGTCTCTTTTCTGAGACTGAACTCTATTGAGTCTGATAGTTTCTTTCTTGTGCCAGTGCAGCTCTTCAAACGGTGGCTGTCATCCCTCAGTATGGATTCTTCCCCTTTCCCAGATAAACATTTGGGAAACATCCAGAGGAATCTTCCCCTCCTTAGGCTGTGTGAATTGAGCTCTGTTACCTTTTCTCCCCGTAGATGCTCTGCCCAGCCTGGTAGATTATTTTTTTTTTCTTGCATCTCATAATTCACCAGTTTTTGGGTGGGTTTTTTTTTTTTTTCCAGTGAGATTTCACCTGTAGTAACAGCATTTTCCTGGCTGTACCAGAGCTTGCCCAACTTCCACAGGGATTGCATCAGCCTCTCCTGCACCCGGCTGATTGGGCATTAACTGATGTGATCGCATCACTTTCCTTTTCCATCGCCCCAGTTTATTTGGGAAGCTGGGTGAAGCCTTGCTGAAATTTCCCCACTTAATTAAAGTGATTGTACTTAAAGTCTCTTTGAAGGATTTGCATTTGGGGATTCATAAATGGCAGTCAAATAAGAGGTCTCGAGTTGCTTCTGTGTTTTCCTTTTCTCTGAACATTGTCTTTGCCATATTCCAATCCCAGGGTACCAGCCTATAAAAAAATCTTGCTTCTGGGCTCTAGTTTTACATCCTCATTCATCTGGTAAACTCTGGTGGAGCCCACTGAAGCTTTCCGAGCTCTCGTTCTGTCTCAGCAGTTCAAACTCTGCTTTTGCCTCAGTTGAGATGGTTTCTCTTCTCATCTCCCTTGATCCTTAACTTGATTGGCATGTGTATTAAAAATGAACATCCTAAAAATGAAGGTGGAACATCTGGCATTTGGGTCATACCAAATAATAAGTCATTTTCTCCCCTTCTCTTTGTTCTGTTTGTTTACCACAGAGCTGCTGTCTCCTTTTTGTTGTTTTTCGAGGTGCTCTGTTTCAAAGTCTGTCACACAGCAAACGCTGTCCCGGGGGCAGGGAGTGGATCACGCACCTCCGGAAGCAGGGAGAAGCAGAACAGCTTCTCCCAAACTCTCTGTGCTGGCCATGACACAATAGACAAGCCCTCAGAGGTGCAGTCTCCTTCTGGGTCCTGTTAGGGCTGGTGCTCCCTCACCTCCCATGTCTGCTGCTCTTTTGTAAACAGACTGCCCTTCGCAGCAGAGCTGGGGCTGCGTGGCTGCCGCGGTGCCGAGTTGCTCACTGCCTTCTCCTGTGCCCCAGGATTTTGACATCGCTGGCCAGTTTGACCCGATGATTCCTGATGCTGAGTGCCTGAAGATCGTTCATGAGATCCTGAGTGACCTGCAGCTCGGGGACTTCCTCATTAAGGTGAGGCCAGGAGGGTTTTCCCAGGCCACGATGGGAAGCAGTGGTGGTTGTTCCTGTGGTGTGATGCAGCAGTGCCTGTTCCCACTCTAACACCCTGGTTTAACCACCCAGGCCTGGTCCAGAGGTTCACCTGCGCTTGTGCCACCTCTATATGCTAAAAGGCTGGATCCCAGAATCACAGAGTGGTTTGGGTGGGAAGGGACCGTTAAAGGTCATCTAGTCCAACCCCACTGCACTGAGCAGGACATCTGCAACTAGAGCAGGTTGCTCAGAGCCCCAGCCAACCTCACCTGGAATGGTTCCAGGGATATGGGGCATTGACCACCTCTCTGGGCAACCTGGACCAGGGTCTCGCCACCCTCAGTGTGAAAAATCTCTTCCTTCTCTCCAGTATAAATCTCCCTCTTTTAATTTAAAACCATCACCCTTGTTTTGTCACAACAGGCCCTGCTGAAATGTCTGTCCCCATCTTTCTGACAGGCACCCCCTTAAGTACTAAAAGGCCCCAAGAAGGTCTCCCTGGAGCCTCCTCCAGGCTGAACAACCCCAACTCTCACAGCAGAGGGGTTCCAGCCCTCTGTGGCAAAAGCTGTAGTCTCAACTCAGACTTGCCTTTAATTGGGAACACAAGGAGGTTTCCTGAGGCTGCTGGTGGCAGAGTTCTCTCCAGCACTAACCACAATCCCTTGCAGAACATCCCGCAGCCTGGGTGACTGCCATATTCACTGCCTGCAGTAACAGCCAGCTCTGGCCAGGATCCCTGCCTGTGTCCTGGCTCCCAGCACCCCTTTAGCAGGGACATCCACTTGATGTGCACTGTGGTGTCTACAGCCTCCCACCAAGTCCTTTCTGAGGCTGAGGCCTCTTCCAGAAGAAGAGTCCTGCCCCTTTGTAGCTTGAGCTTTCTCAGTGCTTCCAAACACCTCCGTTCTCTGTGTGGCAGCAAATGATGCTGGGTGTGCAGGTCAGGCAGGGTGGGAGAGGGTGTACGGCAGTGGGAGAGCAGGGGTAACGGCGTCTGATGTGCAGGAGGGTGCTGGAATCTCTGAGGGACCCACAGTGGGGTCATTGCTGGGCTCTGCAAGGGAGGTGAATGGTTTGGACTGGGTGTTGTGTTCCTCTGAGCAGCCCCTGCTGTATAGGGGCCAGTTATCCACCCTTGAATCTGTCTGGGACACAGCAAAGAGCTGCGCACGGGACTTGCCTGTGTGTTTCAGAAGCCAATGCACTTGAGGATGAGCAGATACCCCCACCATGGTGGTGTCTTCTCCCCACAAACAGCAGAACCACCTTCCTGAAGTTATCCTTTGGGAGAGAGTCAGAAACTCCAAACAGCAGCAAATCCTGGCGGACATCTGCTAGTTTCACATTCTATGCTTAAAACTTGAAAGGAGGGAAACTGGGTAGAGCTGAAGCATCTGTTTTGAGTTCATAGTTAATGTCTTGCTCCCTCTCCCCCAGGTCAACGATCGGCGCATCCTCGATGGGATGTTTGCAGTTTGTGGTGTCCCAGACAGCAAGTTCCGAACGATCTGCTCCAGCGTGGACAAACTGGATAAGGTACGGGCTGGAGCCCTGGGCTGCAACTGCTGCTGCTGAAGTCTCAGTGAGTCTCTGTCCCTCTGGGCTGTTCTTACCGGCAGAAAAAAGACCCTGGGCAGATTGGTTGACACCTGGTTGAAGATGAGCCAGTGTGTGCTCAGGTGGCCAAGAAGGCCACGAGCATCCTGGCTGGTGTCAGCACTGGTGTGGCCAGCAGAACTAGGGCAGGGATCGTCCCCCTGGACTGGACACTGGGCACTGAATCCTGTGTTCAGTTTTGGGCCCCTCAATCCCAGAAACCAGTGAGTGGGAACACCTGCAACTAGAGCAGATTGCTCAGGGTACCATTGTTTTGTTTGAGGATGCCCCACATTTTCCTTTGGAGGTCTCATCTTGATGGTCAAGCGAATTCAGCTGGAGCAGGGCTCAGTTACAGCCCTGTTAGCAGCTAGATCTGTCACAAGGGCATGGCCCAGGTGTTGGGTTGGGGCTGTGTACCTGTGGAAAAGCAAAGGGAAGGGAGGATGGGGTGTTTTAGAACCAGGTATTTTCCCTGGTTTCAGAGTGAAATGCTGTGGTTTACCTCAGTGCAGCTGGGGGGGGGGTGGTCACAACTGTGGTTCTCAGTGTATTTTGCTTACACGGGGTTTTTGCATCACCTGGCCATGTCCTCACACCTCTCTGGTTGGTAGGGCAACCACAGCAGTAAGACATCTCTCCAACTCAGTGTTTTTCTAATACCAATGTTCCATTCTGGCCAGAAATCAAACCCAAAGTATTTGTCCTGGGGCTTCACATTTTTGGGCAGCTTTGCTGCAAGGTCAGGACACAAACAGGCTGTTCAGAAGTACAAGGACTGGAGTTATGACCATATGACCATGCTCTGAGAGTGTTTGATCTTCTGCTTCTCTCACTCACCTCCTAACCATGCCGACACTGATGGGTCCTGCTGTGTAACAGTCTGTTGAGGACAGATGTGTCAGTTCACCCATATTGGGCAGGACTTTCCCCAGGAGACACCATGTCCCTGGAGCAGTGGCTGATGTTCTTCTGTCCCCTGACAGATGCCATGGGAAGAAGTGAGGAGTGAGATGGTGGGAGAGAAGGGGCTCTCTCCTGAGGCTGCGGATCGCATCGGGGAGTACGTGCAGCTGCACGGTGAGCGAGCACCGGGGGGTCGCACCCTTGGCCTTGGTCTTCCCGGCCAGGCGGGGCCAGTGACGGAGGGTGCCAGGCCCACCCATCCTGGCCAGGCCCGTGGCTGTGGGTGCTGCGGACCTGAGGCACGGCTCCTTCCCACAGGTGGCCTAGACCTGATCGAGCGGCTTCTCCAGGACCCAAAGCTGTCCCAGCACAAGCTGGCCAAGGAGGGGCTGGGGGACATGAAGCTGCTGTTCGAGTACCTGACCCTGTTTGGCATCACGGGGAAGGTGAGGGGGGGGCAGAGGCAGGAGGGGGGCTGCCCCCGTGGCCGGGCAGCCTGGGCTCTCCCAGTGTGGGCAGTGACGGGGCTTCCCTCACGTCCTCCAGATCTCCTTCGACCTGAGCCTGGCGCGGGGCCTGGACTATTACACGGGGGTGATCTTCGAGGCCGTCCTGCTGCAGCAGGAGAACGAGCACGTGGAGGAGCCCGTCAGCGTTGGGAGCGTGGCCGGCGGCGGTCGCTACGATGGGCTGGTGGGGATGTTTGATCCCAAGGGACGGAAGGTGCCCTGTGTGGGGGTCAGCATTGGCATCGAGCGGATCTTCTCCATCCTAGAGCAGAGAGTGGAGGTAGGTGCCTTTGGTGCTCAATGAAGCGTAGAGATAAAGCAAGGATTTGCAACTTCCCCACATGACCCTAGTCCAGCAGGGGCTGAAGTGAGTCTTCCTTGCTTCAGTCTTTGATGGGGAAGACAGCCAGACCTCTGCTGTGCAGGATTCAGAACCAGTTCATAATCTCCATTTTTCTCTAGTTTGGGAGGTGGTTGATGGAGGGCTACAAAGGTGCTGAGGGGACTGGAGCATCTCTGTGCTGAGGAAAGGCTGAGAGCCCTGGGGCTGTTCAGCTGCAGAAGAGCAGCCTGAGAGGGGATCTGATCAATGCTGATCAGTATCTAAAGGGCCCCGGGGGATAAGAGGATTGGGCCAGACTCTTGTCAGTGGTGCCCAGTGACAAGACAAAGGGCAACGGGCAGAAACTGGAACCCAGGAGGTTCCATCTGATCAGGAGGAGAAACTGCTGTGAGGATGGCAGAGCCTGGCCAAGGCTGCCCCAGAGAGGTTGTGGAGCCTTCTTCTCTGGAGAGATTCCAAACCCACCTGGACATATACACAGGTATCCGTTTATGTCTGTGGCATCATGTGAGTCTCATCCCCTCTCTAGGCCTCTGAGGAAAAGATCAGGACAACAGAGACACAGGTGCTGGTGGCCTCTGCCCAAAAGAAGCTACTCGAAGAGCGGTTGAAGCTCATCGCCGAGCTGTGGGACGCTGGAATCAAGGTATGACCAGGTGATGGCAGGAGCTGCCTGGTTCACTCTCTGTGCCAGGAATGGACTAGATCTGGCACTGTTTTGGAAGGAAGGAAGAAGGTGGACAGTGGATTCCTTCCTGAATAGAGCCTGCCTCTTCCCAGTGTCCCCAGTCAGGTGTTCTCCAGGAAGGGCTGGGCAGCATAACTTGGTCAGCACTCGAATGCTGCAGGGGCTACTGTGTGTCCCTTATCTCTGGACAGATTCACAGTGTGGCAGCTGGGACACCACGCAGCTTCCAGCAAAAACAGTGGAGCTGGGCAAGGAGGGAGAGCAGGGCTGGGGCTGTTTGCCTCAGGCAGGCTCTGTGGCAGGGCCCTGCTCCCTGCCTGCTGCCAGCAGGTGCCTGGATGAGGACGACACACGGGTGCTCTCCTGGCCCTGTGGGAGCTCCAGCTTGTCAGCCCTGGTCTGACACAGATGAGAGCTAATGAGCTTGTGCTTTCCCAGCATCCTGTGAGGACCTTTGGCCTGTGTCCCCCAGGGTGCAGTGCTGGGGCCAGTTCTGTTTGGTATCATTGTCAATGGTCTGGAGGAGGGGGTCTGGCACCCTCAGACAGTTTGCAGCCGACACCAGGTTGGGTGGGAATGTTGATCTGGAGGGTAAAGTTCTACAGATGGGTCTGGCCGGGCTGGATAGATGGGCCAAGGCCAGTGGGATGAGGTTCAACAAGGCCAAGTGCTGGGTCTTGCCCTTGGGTCACAACAACCCCCTGCAACGCTCCAGGCTGGGGCAGAGTGGCTGGAAAGGGCCCAGCAGGAGAGGACCTGGTGTTGGTCAACAGCCAACTGCAGATGAGCCAGTGTGTGCCCAGGTGGCCAAGAAGGCCACCAGCATCCTGGCTTGTGTCAGCACTGGTGTGGCCAGCAGGACACTGCCCTGGACTTGGGCACTGGGGAGGCCTCCCCTCAAATCCTGGGTTCAGTTTTGGGCCCCTCAATCCCAGAAGGACATTGAGGGGCCAGAGCATGTTCAGAGAAGGGCAACGAAGCTGGGGAAGGGTCTAGAGCACAAGTCTTGTGCAGAGTGACTAAGGGACCAGAGCTACTTGAGCCTGGAGAAAAGGAGGCTCAGGGGAGACCTTCTGGCTCTTAACCAACTCCCTGACAAGAGGCTGGAGTCAGGTGAAGTTGGTCTCTTCTCCCAAGTGACAAGAGACAGGACAAGAGGAAATGGCCTCAGGTTGTGCCAGGGGAGGTTTAGGTTGGACCTGAGGAACAATTTCTTCCCTTCAAGGGCTGTCCAGGCCTGGCCCAGGCTGCCCAGGGCAGTGGTGGAGTCCCCATCCCTGGAGGTGTTTCCAAGCCATGGAGATGTGGTGCTGAGGGACATGGTTTAGTGCTGCCCTGGCAGTGCTGGGTTAATGGTTGGACTCCATGATCTTAAAGGTCTCTTCCAACCAAAAGCATGCTGTGGTTCCTCATTAGCTATAATGTTCAACCTTCTCCATTAGCCCATCTTCTCCCCCACCACACCCCCCCATGCCAATTTGCAGAGAGGCCCAGCAGTGACTGGTTGAGGAAACAGGCCAGTGCTGGTCATGGTGGTGTGCTCTACTTCTCTTTCAGGCAGAAGTGCTGTACAAGAAGAACCCCAAGCTGCTGAATCAGCTGCAATACTGCGAGGAAACGGGCATCCCCCTTGTTGCCATTGTGGGTGAGCAGGAGCTCAAGGACGGAGTCATCAAGCTGCGCGTCGTGGCGACCAGGGAGGAGGTGAGGCCTGTGGTAGTTTGACGCGCAGGTCATTGGCTACTTGCCATCCTAGCTCGGGTCAGCCCTCCAGCCCCCTCCGTACCCTGCGTGGGTTGTACATGGCAGGGTGGCTTTGCTGGGCCACGTTTAGTGCCTAAAGGTGAGGGGACATCAGAGGAATCCAGCATGTCCACCTCATGGGAAAAGCCTCCAAGGCTCAGCAAAGCTGCCTGTGCAGAAGGTGTGGTGAGGTGAAGGTTCTCCACACGCAGTAGGAGGCAGAGGGGCCTGAGCCTGGGCTGGCAGACTCGAGGTGGTGGCCTCACAGGTGCATTTTTGGAGACTGGGTAAGGTGAGTCTCCTCAGCCCCTCTTGACTTGCTGTGAAACATATGCCCTGGTCTCAATTTACCACCAAGCCTCCTGTAAGAGGTTCTCAGGACTTTAGATACTGGCTTTCTCATCAGACCTTTTCACGCAGTGGTCCTTCCAGGGGCATCTGTAACACCCCCTGTTCCAGTTCCTTGCCCCATGCAGTTTCTGGACCTTTGGAGCACTGTTGTCTCCAGCTCTGGAGAGTTCCCCATCATGCAGCTTCCTTGAACCCCGAGCTCTTCCTCAGTTCAGGAGCCTGGAACACAGTGGGGGGGATCTAGTGGGCTATGTGGCTGCTTGTGCTTTCCCTCTGGGACCACTGCTGAAGGCCCTGGAGGTGCCCTCACAGAATGAGTGCGACCAGTGCTGATCTACATGCTGGCCTTGGATTTGGAACCAGAAGGAAAGAGTGAGAAGAGCATCACCCTCATGATCCTTGGGCAGGAGAGGGCTCAGCAGGGTTGCAGGTCACAAGCTCAGCTGATCCCTGTAAGGGGCTGGTGCCAGCACCCAACTGTGATCTCTAGAGCCACAGGGCCATGGATGCATCACGGGGGCCACCCCCTGGCACCAGAGAAAGTCACAATACATCAAAGCTGCTTCTCTCCTACTGAACCTGCTTTGTGCTTCCCCCATGGCAGGTCAACGTCCGCAGGGAGAACCTAGTGGAGGAGATCAGGATGCGAACGAACCGGCCTTGAAACCCGCAGCCCTGGACACATCTCCTGGTGTGGATCCCGGCTGGCAGCTTCCCTCCCGTAACTGCCTCGGCCGGGCCCCGTGGCAGGGGTGGGGGATTGGGAGGGAGGGCAGGGGTTCAGCAGCTGTATTTATTCTTGTCTCACACCCTCCCTTCCCGCGGTGGGAACAGAGGGGCCATGGTCCTGCCCTGGCCCTCGGCTCAGCGGCACGGGCACGGGAGATGGTTTGCGAAGTGGCCGCGGTGCCCGGTGGAGTCCCCGGGGGGCCGGGGCTGCAGCTTCTTCTTCCCGTCGCTTCCTATCGACCTGGGCTCTGCCGGGGGCCGGGAGGTGTGACCTTAATCCCCAGAGAAAGGGGACGGGGGACGGGCGCGGCTCCCAGAAACGTCCAATAAATCCCTGTGACCCCCGCCGCGGCTCCGCTCTTTGCTTCCCGCGCGGGTCCCGGGTTTGGCTCGGGTGGGGAGCTTGAAATGCCACCCTGGATGGTTCTTCAGCATCGCCGCCTCCGCATCCGCCCCCAGGGACCAGCCCGGAGCTGCCCCTGCCCCCCTGACGCGTGCAGCCTTGGGGGTGACCCCCCAGCTCCCCCGGCGCATCCCCCCGCAGAGCAGCTCGGCCGTGTCGAGCCCACCCCCTCCCCAGCTTCGGGGGGGCCCGGTCTGTCGGGGTTGACTCCCCTGCCCCGTCCCTGCCCCTCCCGGGGCGGAGCGGCCGCGGCGTCGATGGGCGGAGCGGCAGCGCTGGAACATTCCAGAGCCCGGCCCGGGAGACGAGGAGCGGAGGGAGCAGCGGCGGCGATGGAGGCGGAGGTTGAGGCGGAAGGGGGGGGGTGTCCGGGGGTGCGGGGTCCGGTGCTGGGCAGGGCGCACCTCGGGGCGTCCCTGCCCGGGAAGGGGGGTGGGTGGGAACCGGCAGCCCCCGAGCTCCGTCGCGTTGCCCCCGTCGCGGTCCCGTTCCCATCCCCATCCCGGAGCTGCTCTCATCCCAACATCCCACCCGGGGGCATCCGGGGCTGGTGATGAGCCCCATTAGCACCTCATGGGTGGGGGCTGCGGGTGTAGCCCTGGGGTCCTACTTCTAAGAGCCTGCCTCCTCCCCGTGACTGGAGATCCCACCCAGCCCCGCACCCCCGCCTCCCACTCCCGGGGAGGGAGCAGGGATGTGCTCAGTGCTGGCCCCCGGGCCAGCGTGGGAAGCTTTGTGGTGTTAGCGGCCGGGCTTCCTGCAGCCTCTCAGCAGAGATTGTTCCTATGTGGGTCCCCTGCTTTCATCCGAAGGTGGTTTCTCGTCTTCAGGCAACAGGAAACCTCTTAGAGACAAGAAAGGTGCCACCACCTGGTGATGCACCTGGAGATGGGTGAGGTGAAGGTGCAGCCAAATTGCATTTTAGCCTGAGGTACAGTTAATCACACACAGCTTCCCAGGTCCTAATGAGACTTTGCACTACTTAATGAGCGAAAATCTGATGATGTCACATGGATGGTGTCCCCACACCCTCCATGATGTCCTCAGAAGCCTGGGAGAGGTGGTCGTCTTGGGGTCCCAGCCTACCTGTGATCTCATGACGTGGTGGGTCACCTTGGTTTTGTCTCCAGCGCCCTCTTGCAGCACCATCCAGCTGCTTCTGTCTTGGCTTTCAAAGCCCTCGAGGATGTCTGTAGGGGAACTGTTGGTTTCCTTGTGCTCTACCAAAGTTGCCGGATTTAGTCATGTGGAGCAGGCTCAGACGGTGGGCAGTGTCATCCTTTGGATGTGCAGTGTTGAGAGGCTCCTCAGGTTTCCTGAGTGTGGAAGGGTTCAGCATTTGCTTCCCCACATGCTAGCTGGTGCTAGGCCTTGCAGTTGCTGCATGTGGTTGGGATGCTCCTAGTTGAGAGGTTGGAAACTCTTTGCCCAAAAAAGCACTGACATCCATCTTCCTCCTTAGATGTGGACCAACAGCATCAACAAGGCCAATAAGATGGCTCTGCTTGCTTGGGCAAAAGAAACTGGCATCAAGCTGGTGCAGGTCAATGGGCAGAGGAAATATGGTGCCCCACCCCCAGGTATGTGAAAAGAGCACCTCAGCACCATGGTTCCCTGGGAGCACAGCACATTGGGTGCCTGGCAGGCACGGGGGTGAGGTAGGTCTCACCCCTGTGTGTCATGTCACTGTGTGCCCGCAGGCTGGGTGGGCAACCCTCCGCCAGCTGGCACCGAGGTGTTCATCGGGAAACTGCCGCAGGACGTCTACGAGAACGTACTGATCCCTCTCTTCCAAAGCGTGGGGAGGCTCTACGAGTTCCGCCTCATGATGACCTTCAGCGGGCTCAACCGTGGCTTCGCCTACGCCAAGTACAGCAGCCGCCGCGGCGCCAAGAACGCCATCGCCGCCTTCCACAACTTCGAGGTGCGGAAGGGCCACGCCATCGTGGTGTGCAAGAGCACGGAGAAGTGCGAGCTGAGCGTGGACGGCCTGGCCACCTCGGTGAGGCGGCAGGAGCTGGAGGCCATGCTGCGGCGGGTCACCGAGGGGGTCCTCAGAGTCACCCTGTACCCCAGCCCCTGCCAGAAACAAGCCCAGCTCGCCATGCTGAAGTACAGCTCGCACCAGGCTGCCGCCATGGCCAAAAAGACCCTGATGGAAGGTAGGTGGGAAGCCCGGGTGCTGTGGGATGCTGCTTGGGCTGGCCTTCCTAATATCTCTAAGTGACTTCTACCTTGAGATGTGCCTTGTTCTCCCCCGTGGGAGGCCAGCTGTCCTCAGTGGGGCTCATACCCAGCAGCCCTTGTGCAGACCTAGCGATGGTGGGGTAGAGGGGCTGCTGGAGATCTTCAGGGAGCTGCCTGCTCAGAGCAGGAGCATCACACCAGTACCAGTGCAGGGCAGCCAGAGTTATTAAATCCTACTGCTGGAGATGTCCTACCCTTCAATGCCCCGTCCTGTGATTTCCCTGCCCTCCTATGAGATACATTTCCTAAGCGTCCAACTGGAATCTCCAGAGTCCTCATTTGTACCTGTTTCTGCCCCAGCTGAGGAGCATTTGTCTTTGGGCAGGGTGCCTCTAAACCCCCCGAGCTTGGCAGCCCAGAACCCACCTTGGTAGCAAAAGGCAATGCAGAAGAGCTGCCCTGTGGCCGTGTGAGGGGTCGGGGAGCTGGGGGAAGGATCCTGTGCGATGTGGACACTGGGTCAGTGCCAGACCACCCGTAGGTGTCGCTGCAGCAGCTGCTGGGGGATGTGATGGGATGGGGGAGGGTGGCACTGGTGCCCAAGCATCTGCCAACTGCTGCCGGTCTCTCCTAGGGAACGTGAGGCTCGGTGGGGTGGAGATGAGGGTGGAGTGGCTGAAGCCCGACCTGAAGCAGAAACTGCAGTTGCGTAAGGAGAAGCCATCGTCCAGCCGGGTGCAAGGGAGCAAGCGCCTGGGGGTCCCCAAGCTGGTACCCCCGTCTCCAGCCCTGGACCGTCTGAATGCCCTGTGCCAGAAGCAGTACCTGGGAACCCCCCTGTTCCTCACCAAGTGTATCCAGGAAAACCCCAACGGGTGGCTGCGGTTCTGGTGCCGGGTGGTGATCCCAGGGTGCCCTGTGCCCTTCAGTGGCTTCACATGGGTCCAGCAGGATGGGCCACACTGGAGAGTGCACGAGCAAGTGAAGGTTGCGGTGGCACTGCAGGTTCTCCAGAGGTTGGGTGAGTCCTTGCTCGGTGGTGGTGCCAAACCCCCCCCCCCCCCCAGGGCCTTTCCTAGGGAGTCTCATGGAGCTGTGGCGCTTGCAGGGTGTGGGGGGGGTCCAGCCTGGCAGGCAGGGCTGAGGCAGTGTCACAACTCTCTGCCTGCCAGGTGTCACCCCAGTGGCTCTGTTCTCCGGGTGGGATTCCAGGTTGGCAGCAGAGGTCACCTTGGGGAGGGGGTTTTGGGGATGCTGCTCCCCACTGACTCTCTCCACTCCACTGCAGGGTGCCAGCTGACGTAGGTGGCCGTTCTGCCTCCAGCATGAGTTGACCCTGAGCCACCAGCCTGGGTGCTGCCAGCTGCGGGAGCCCTGCTGGGGACCTGGTCCTGTTCCAGCTTCGGTTTGAGTTTGTTCTGGTGTTAATTTTGAGAGCCAGCTCTGGAGGGCAGGGCTGCTGGCCTGATCTGTGGCAGCTGCCCTGGCCCCAGCCAGACGTTGGGGATGGTTATGGGTGAGGGTTTTTTTGGGATGTAGGGTTTACCTGCCCAGTTTGGCTTGTTTTATGTTGGTTTGTGTTGCTCTGCTGTGGTGGAGGGACCCAGGGTGGGTCTGGGGAGAAGCAGCAGCTGCTGGAGGGGATGTTGGGAGCTACCAGGGCTCACTGGGGCCCCCTCCCCTCCTCTGGTGTGCCTGGGTTCTGAGGAGCAGCCGCAGGCGAGGAGGCCACACGCGGGACCTGTCCTGGTGAATGGGTGACGTTCCGTGGACTGGTGAAGCTCCGGGAGTGTCTGTGGTGCTGTTGGTGCTGCGGGGAAGCAGCCGTGGGGTTCCCGGCTGTCCATGAATGATTCCTCGGGGGTGGGAGGTCCCACCACGGGCTCTTTGTTTGGGATTAAAGTAGCCTGGAAAGCGCTGGCCGTGTCCTGTCCTCTTTGTGCTCCCCCATCCTCAGCTCCCCGTCTGGCCAGTGCTGTCTCAGTGTTCTCCCCCACACACACCAGGAAGCCTGTCTTCTCCGGCAGCAGGAGAAGGAATGGGGTGGCACTTGGATCCCTCCTGTAGCCTCCAGCATTTGCTCCTGTAGGAAGAGCAGTCCCCTGGCACTCAGAGCTTTGAATCCCCAGCTTCTCACTAGGGTCTTTATGCCTTTTGATAGGACCCAAGCTCCTTTGAGCACCTCTTGATGAGCTCCTGGTGGTCTTTGAGTCCCTTCTGGTGCACCTCTGGGCCCTTGTAGGACCTTTATACTCTTCTCCAGGGTCTCTGAATGCCTTTCAGCATGCCCAGTGATCTAAAACTGCTTTCTGATGATGAGACTTCCAAGTATGTTTTGGGGCATATCTGGTTGCCTCCAAGTACAAAGCTCTCCTAGTACTTTCTCCTGTGCAGAGAACCCAGCTGCTGTTAGCCCTCAGTGGCCTCCAAAAGCCCTTCTGTGCTCCTGATTGTCCCAGGTGCCTTCTGGTGCACTTAGGGGGAGTCCATGTGCCTTTCTGTGCTGCCCAGGTGCCTCCAGGTTCCTTGCAGTTCAACACCAGGAGACTAAAGTGCCTTCCAGTGGCCATTCTGCACCCAACACTGATGAACCAGTGCCTTTTGTAGTCCTCCAAAGGCCTCTCAGAGCTTTGGGATGTGGCCCGTGGTGCTCCGAGTCCATTTGGTGTGCCTCAAATGGCCCCATGTGCCTGTCTGCTTCCCAGAGCTCCAACGGTGCCTTCTGACATGCATCTGGACCCACCAAGTCCCTTTGGCAGCACACAAGCACCATCCTCGTTCCTGTTGGAGATCTCTTGGTGCACTAAGTGCCTTTCTGTACTCCCTGGAGGTCTTTCTGTCCTGTTGTACTGCAGGACCCTCACCATCTCCCTCTGTGCACCTGCATTTTGGTGGCCTGAGTGTTTCTCATTGCTCTGCAGGGGCTTCAACGTGGCTTTTCTTGTGCCACCTTCCCTTGGGACCTCCATGGGCCATTCTGTGCACCCCTGATGTCTACCAGGGCAATTTGGGGCACCCCAAAGGCAGCTGGGCATCCCCAGACACTGGGAGCAGTGGGAACCCTCCCCCTCCCCCCCCCCCCGCAAGCTCCCTCCCAGCACCAGTTGTGAGTCAGGACATCCAGGCACAGGGCACTTTGCCCCACCCCAGTGCCCTGCAGACATCTCCTGGGGTGCCCAGGAAGTTGGGGAGAGCCAAACCAATGGTCCACGGTGCTGGGGAGTCAAAGGCACTGGGTTTATTTCTAACAGAGCTGATGGCTGAATTTACAAAGGCTAATTGGACAGCAGGAGGCAGGCATGGGGGGGGGGAAGACCAGGAAGGCCCTCAGGTGAGGGATGGACCTGTTGGCCCACGCCATGCACCCCAGGACCCCATACCACCCCATCACCCCTCTGAACCATACTGTGCTCCCCTCCCTCCCCCCATCCCAGGATCCCCACATATCTCAGTGAACCCCAGCCCAAGTCCTGTCCCTGTTCCCACCTCCCCTAAGCTGCATCCCCACCAGAGACCCCCCCCTAGCCCCTTACCCTCATCCCTGGACTTCCCCCTTACCCAGAACCCTCAGTCACACCCCCGCCCCACTTCCCCACCCCCTTCACCAGGGACACCCAGACTCACCCCTCCATCCCTGGACCCTTCTCCATACCAGGGATGCTCCCCCTCACCCACCCCCCACCAAGAGCCCCCAGTCATGTCCCTCCATCCCTGAACCCCTCCCCATACGAGGGACCCTCAGTGACCACCGCCTCCCAGTTAATCTCACCAGGGACCCCCAGCCAAGTCCTCCCCCCTAAGAAACCCCCATATACCCGGGACCCCTCTGCAGGTCCCTACACCTGAGACCCTCCCCCAGGACCCTCAGTCGCATCGTCCCCAGCCTTCCCCCCTTACCCCGGGCCACCCCCGCGCTCCTTCCTCCCGGGCCGCCTCCTCCCGCGCCAGGGACCCAGGGCTGGGCCCTCCCCTGCCCCTCGCCCCGCTCTGTCCCTTTAAGAACTCGCCTGCAGCGCAGCCCGAGTGGCAGCCCTGAGAGCCAATCAGAGCGCCGGTTCTGGGAGGCCCCACCTCCCGCCTGTGTCCAGGCAGAGCCGCACCCCCCGGTGGGCGTGGCCAGCCGAAGCCCCGCCCCCTCAGTCGCTGCTGTCGCTGTCGCTTCCCGCGTCCGCCGCTGCCGGCGGCTCGGCCTCGTCCCGCAGATCGGCGAAGAAGTCCTGCCCGCTGCCCACCGCCTTGGCGCTGAGCGCCCGCAGCGGCCCGCCCTTCTTCTTCTTCTGCCGGTAGTCGTCCACCACCATGACGCCCAGGGCCGACACGTCCCAGAACTTCACCTTCTGGTCGTGGGCGCAGCTGGCCAGGAGCTGCCCGCCCGGGGCTACCGCCAGCTGCTCGATGGGCTCGCCCAGGTGCTGCCCGACGCAGCCCAGCACGCGGTTCGGCAGGACGTTCACCGCCCTGGGGACATTGGGGGACGTGACCCAGTGAGGACCGTGCGGCATCCACTACAAGCCCCCCCCCCCCCGCCTGCACCAGCGCCAGCTCGGTGCGACCCGGCCTCCCTTGTGCCACGCTCTGGCTGGTCTTGTCCCACAGCCCACCCCATCCCCCTGACCTGATGACTCCGTCCAAGGACCCCACGCAGACGATGCTGTCTGTAATGGGCACCATGCAGTCCACGGACTCGGCCCTCAGAGCGAAACGGTCGCTGGCGGCCCCGAAGCCATCCCAGTTGAAGAGGTAGATGGTGCCTTCGCTGGAGCCGCACGCCACTTTTTTCCCCCTCTAGGCAAGATGGGGAACAGTAAGGCAGGTACAGCGCAAGAAACCCAAGGCGCAGAGATGGTTCCTGGAGTTGTGCGGCAGGGCCCAGCGCCCACCTTCAGCAGCACGACAGACGTCAGGTCCCCGTTCTGCGGCTCCGAGAGCAGCTCAAAGCGCCGCCTCTTCACGTTGAAGACACCCAGGGTACCGTCACCGCTGCAGGAGGCAGAAGGTGCACATCGTGAGCATGGCACACACGGCACAGGGCGCTTCCCCCAGCCCTGAGGGAAGCCGCTTGTATGGGCACAGGGGAGCCCGACCCTGGTGCCATGGAGCCCCCTGTACCTGGCGGTCAGCAGGATCTTCCCGTTCCCATCCACAGCCATCGCACTGATGTACTCCTCCTGCTGACGGGCATCCAAGATGGCATCCCCCTTGCGTAGGTCCCACACCTTCAGTGCCCCGTTGTCGTCACCCGTGGCAAAGATGTGGTTATCGATGGGCAGCACGCAGTTGATGGCTGAGCTGCGGAGACCCCAGCCCCATACAGGCACAGTCACGGCTCATGCTCCCAGAGCATGGAGGACAAGGCTCCAGCCTCTGCCTGCCCAGCCCGGGCATGGAGGGAAGGGGACACTGCCCACGCAGACTTACCCATGGGCCTTGGGGAAGCGTGTTTCCAGCCGTCCCTCCTCCACCGTCAGGATATGGACGGACTTATCCTTGGACACGGTGAAAAGCTCTGGAGCGGTGCCTCAGTGTCCCCAGCCCCAACATCACCAGATGCGCCCCCCCCCCCCCCCATGTCCCCCGCACTCACTCTGCCCATCCTGGGAGAAAGCCACGTCCCGGCACGACTTCAGATGATGTCCCGAAGACCAGAGCTGCCGGTTCTCCCCCTCGGTGCAGGAGTACGAGTACCTGCCGGCACCGGGCCGGGCTCACCGGGCAGCTCTGCCGCCCCGCGCCCAGCGCTTCCCCCATTCGGGACCCGCGCCCCGGCCCCAGCCGAGCCCGCTCCCCGGCCCCACTCACAAGTAGACGTCGCCGTCCACGTCCCCCGCCGCCAGCAGCGGCCGGGCCGGGTGCAGGGCGATGGCGTTGGCCGGCGCCTCGAAGCAGATGTCCTCGGGGGTGTCCCGCAGCCGCGGCTCCCTCCCCGCTGGCTCTGAGCAGGCCTGGGGGAAGAGCGGGGCGGTGGGGCCGGGGCCAGAGGCAGGAGCGGGGCGGTGGGGCCGGCCCGGCTCCGTCTCTGGCCCCACGCGCACTCACCTCCTCCTCCTCCGCCATAGCGGCCCTGTTGATTTGCATGGCCCCGCCCTTCATTTGCATAACCCCGCCCCAGTCGCGAGCTCCTTTAGCCCTGCGCGGCAGCGGCGTCCCCGCGGGCCCTCCCCTCGCCGCCGCGTTACAAACCTGCTGCGGGTTCCCCCTGCCCCCGTTCGATTCCCCCGCATCCCAAGGAGGGAGCTCCCTCCCCCTACCCCCTTTGTTTCCCTCGTCCCACCCGCCAGGCTGCTCCACGCGAACCTGGCCTTGGCTGTGCCCCGAGGGCAGGGCTGGGGGGAGAAACCCAGGCCCCCCTGCTCCCCTGAGCAGGGACCAGGCCCCGTCCCTCTGCACACACCCAGACGCTCACACAAATTTAATAAAGCTTTATTACAGCTACAACATTTACACAGCACGGGCGCTACAGCGGAAGGGCAGCCTCAGCACAGCCCCAGGCTGGGCCACAGACACACACCCGTTCCCCCTCACGCTGCTGCCCAGCCCAGAGCAGAAAGTGGAGGGCCTGGGGGGGAACAGCACACCAGGACGATGGGGGAAGCAGAGGACCCAGGAGGCCCGGGTTCCAGGAGCGGGAGAAGGTAACTGGTGCATCAGTATTTAGGACGTTTCACCTCAACCCTGGAAGAGACAAAGGGGCAGGGTTGAGGTGAGGACACAGGGTAGACAGCTCTGCCACCTCCCCATCCAGGGCTCAGCACCGAGGGCCACAGTTTCACACTACCAAACAGTGTAGGGGGCAAACAGCTCCTCTGCATGCAGGAGGGAGTGGTCAAAGAAGAACCCTACCCCCCTGGCCCTGGGGTCAGCTCAGTACCCATCTGCAGCCCAGGGGCCCTGGAGGCTCTGCGGAGTCACCCTCCAGGGTACCAAATCAGCCCCACTGCCCAGAGCTTGAGGAGAGGGCTCTGTCTGCTGCAGCCCCTATGCAAAAGGAGTCAGCCAGGCCCCAATGCTGCCCAGAGCAGAGATAACATTACTAACCCATCAGCCTCCAACTTCTTCCTCTTCTCGATGATCTGCAGAGAAAGCACAAAGCCCCGTTACCCTCAGAGTAGGTGGTTGTTTTGGACACGTCCATCTCCTGCAGAGCCCAGAGCAAAAAGCCCCCACTGCTGATGCTCCTGGAGCATCAGCTCCAAAAGCAGCTCCAGCTGTCTCTGCAGCTCTTAAGCCCCAAAATATTTGGCCAACGCTCTGTCAAGGAGGAAATCCAGCTTCTAGAGCTGCATATGCACCATGGCAGTGCCCGGCTGCCAGGCCACGGGCTAGACGGAGGAGCTGTGACGAGGCCAGCAAGGGCAGAGCTCGGTGGGAGCTCTCCTGGGCTATGGTGGCAGCTGGCAGCCTAAGCCAGACAATGACACAGCACTGGGCACTCACCGCACTGATCTTCTTCCACTGCCGGTCCAGTTCTGCCTTGTCATTCGTCTCCTTGAAGCGACGTGTTTTGCGTCCCTCAGACATCTTGATCCCATACTGGAAGGCTGCCCTAGGGGAGGAGGAAGACAGAGCTCAGCACTCACGGGGATCCACCAGCCCCAGGAACTACAGCTCCTCCTCAGGTCCTCATGAGGGAGTGTGTCCTTGCTTGAAGCTCCCCCAGGACCCCAGTTTGGCCACCATGGCCACCACCACCCAGAATCCATCACTCACTTGGGCAGAGCCTCTTTGTTGTTCATGTACTCGCTGTACTCCTCCTGCGTGTCGAAGTCCCAGCGGCCCAGGGGTCCCTTCTTGTTACCCTGCAACCAAAGAACAACTCAAGAGCAGCTCCTCAGCTGATGCTGACCAGTGCTTCTCACAAAGCCCCATACAAGATCTCAATCTCCCACAGCTCCCAGTTCAAATGGGCTCATGTGCCCAGTCTGGCCTTGGCTCCAAGGTCCCCTCCCCAAGAATCCCCAGAGAGGAGATTCTGTGGAAGAGGGAGTTAATGTGGACAAGCACATCGGCCCAACACCTCTTGGTCATGGGCCTGAGTGTCCCATTAGCTCCCTGGGACAATAGTTCCTAGGCACAGAGATCAGCAGACCCCAAACCACACTCAGCACCCAGTTCCAGAGTGTTCAAGCCCTCTGCACCAGTCACATTCTCTCTGCTGGAATCCCCTCAGCCTGTGCTGCTGCCCAGTTTGTTGGCTGGTGACATTGTACCTGATCCATTTTGCTGTAGTCCACCTCTTCATCACTGTCCACAGCCATGTCATCCATCCTGGAAAGAAAGGAAAAACATGGGAAGGGTTTGGAGTGGGGCCATGAGACATGGATTAGGACCTGGAGGGGTTTCAAAGCTGTGGAGATGCAGTGCTGAGGGGCATGGTTTAGTGGTGACCTGGCAGTGCTGGGTTAACAGTTGAACTCAACCTTAAAGGTTCTCTTCCAACCAAAATGATCTCATGCATTACCAGGGAACCCAGCAGATCACCACCGACCTCAGCCACTCTGTCACTGAAGGGCAGCAGACTCCCTGTAGCCATTTATAGCAGAAGCTGGCTAAAAGGCTACGTCTGCCAGAACCAAGGACTTGAGGAGCACTTTAACAGCAGGTGGAACCCCAGACAAAGCCAGGCCCGCTCCTCCCAGCAAGCAGCAGGGCTGATGGTCAAGTTCCTGCTGCCAGAAAAGAGCAGCCCCTTGACACACACTGCTCCCAACCCACAGCTTCTTGCTGCTTCCTTACGTGGCAGGGTAGCACTCGGCATAGCTGTTGGACATGCCAAAGAAGTCTCCCAGCTGCTTCTTGTCTTCTGGCTTCTTCAATGTGACAACAGTCAAGGAAAGCACCACCACAAAGCATTACAGCTAAGGGCTGAGCACAGCCGGCCAAAGAGCCACCTCCTGCCCTACCACCACCCAGCTGGAGGCTGTAGGGCTTGTATTTGGAGTTACAAGAACCAAGGTTTGGGTGGCAGTTCTCTGCTATGGGAGGAGGAGTCCTCCCAGCTGAGGAAGGGCAGCCCCATGGCCCCACAGCCAGGCTGGCACGAGACAGTAAAGGATATGACTCCGCTCCTTCCCAGCCCGCAGCTCCAGCAAACTTCTCATTGATGGACTTGATGAGCTCCTTGGCTGAGCCAGGTCCTGGGGTAGAGAGAGCAGCAGGCTGAGGTTTTGAGGAGGAAGAACTTACCACAATAGACGTGGGGATGGGCAGAGCCACCTTCTGCAGAAGCAATTCATCAAGAAGGGGGTGACAGGCAGAAGACAGGCTGCAGGAGGGAGAAGAGGAAGAGCCAGGGGGACACAGAGAAGCAGAAAACCACTCTGAGCACAGACAGGGGTGGGCTGATGACAGGAAACCCCAAGTGCTCCCCATCTTACAGCCAGCAGGTTGTTGGAGCTGGTCTGCTGCCAGAGGAGGATCTGCACAGCCCCAACACAGGCCGCAGGCACAAGACTCTTCACCCCAGAGCCCTGATGGCAGCAACTCCCTCAGACACAGCACCCTGTGTGAGAGCAGGGAGCTGGCACAGGCCAGCAAGCCGAGCGCTTCCGAAATCCACGGCCTCAGGTGTCCACACCACCCAACTCACCTTTGTCGATGTCTGTGGGCTGCAAAGAAGAGGGAGAGACACAATGTCACCTGGGAGGGCTGAAAGCAAGTGACAGCACTGTGCAACCCGCCGCTCCACTGTAATTCTCCGTGGCAAGCAAAGAGTAAAAGCCACCAGCCTGTGCTAGTCCTGCCTCACTTGCTGAAGGAGAGGACAAGCACCCAGCCACCCAACAGCCCCTGGGCAGAGAGACAGCTCAGCAAAAGCTGAACACTGGCACATGTAGGAGCGTGGCCAGAGACCCCCAAAACTACTGGGGTGACCCCACCAGCCCCACAGCTGCAGTCCCCAAAGGACAGAGACGGGGTGTGACAGTCCAGGCTTCTTGAGCTTCTCACCTCATCATCAGCCTTGGGCTTCTCAAAGTAGCTGTGCCTCTTCTTTTCCTCTTCCCGGTCCCGTTCTCGGTCCCTGTCCCGCTCCCTGTCCCGTTCTCGGTCCCTGTCGCGCTCCCGGTCCCTGTCGCGCTCTCTCTCCCGGTACCTCTCCCGCTCCTTATCCCGTGGCATCTTCGCAGTGGAGGGCACATAATCCCCAATGTCTTCAAAGATGCTAGAAGTGGAGAAGAGGCAGTGGTTACAGGTGCTGCAAGAGCAGAGGCCACAACCAAGCTGAGTCTGTCTTTCGCCTGTGACCGTAACTGGTGACTGTGCCCCCTCTGTCTTTGCCTCAGCCCTCAAGGCTGGCTGGTCTCCAGCCTTGGCCTACAAACCGCAGGTCCAAAGAGGCCACTCGCTCCAGAAGCTCTAAACACAGCCCTCTCCAAACATGGTGGGCCCAAAAGACATTCCTTACGGCAGAGAACTGGGACCCCACAGCCCCTGGGCAGGGAGGCACTTACTTCATATCAGCTTCAGGGGGCTTCTTCTCATCCAGCTTCCCTGCAAGGACACAGCAGCAGTGAGAGGCACATCATCCACCTCACCAACCACAACACTCCCTTCCCCAGTCTGGCTTCCAGGTGCCAGCAGTGGCAGGCCTGGAGGATGTTCCCACTTCCTCTTCGGTTACCACACCACATTGAGCCCTCTCAGAGAGCTGTTTTGTTCCTTCCCAACAGGGGACATTTCGCTGAGGATCTGGGCCTTAAAACCAGGCAGAGGAGGACACACGAGACACCCTTGCAGCTGTAATTTCTCATCAGCCAGTCTCCTGCAGTCCTGCCACAGAACGGCTGGTCTGTAGGGCATGGTGCTCGGGGACCAGACCAAACCACCTCTTGTTCTCGTGGGACATGCTTCGAGAGGGCATTGGGTTTGTGCCTGGGGAGTTCTGGTAGCTGGGGAGGGAGCTACTGGTGTGGCTTCTGTAAGAAGCTTTGAGAAGCTCCCCTGGCTCTGAGGGGAGGCCTTGCCTCTAGCCAAGGCTGAGCCAATCAGCACCCCTGTGATAACATATTCAGGAGGGGAGAAGTTGCTGGGCAGGTCTTTTGCCCATGTCTTTTCCCCATAACCATAACTGGTGATGGTCCCCTCTCCGTTCTTTGCCTCAACCCTGGAGCCTTTTGTTGCATTTTTCTCCTCCCCCTCCCACCAGAGCGGGGTAGGAGCAAGCGAGCAGCTCCAGGGGCTTTGGGGCCAGCTGGGTGAGCTTAAAACCCACGACAGTGGCTCAGGGGAACACAGCAATCCAAACCACAAAACCACATCTCACTCCCTCAGAATATGCTTCAATTATCAAGCCCTTCAGCTCCTACCTTTATCTTTCTTCTTGAGCTTCTTGTTGCGGGTCCCTTGCCGGAGGTAGGAGAGGATCTGCGTCAGCTTGCTGATGACAATGTCATTGGTGGTCAGCGTGGTCTGTGCCTGAAAGAGAAACCGCCGAGGAAGCATCTGACCGCCCTGACAGGGAACACCTCCCAGCAGACCTGCTCTGGCCAGTTTAGACCAATGCCACCGAGCAGACTGGACAGCAGTTGGGTACCTCCATGGTAGGGCAGTCAGCCTTGCTGCGGATCAGCGTGGTGGGGATATCCGTGTCGGCGTACTCGTCGTCCAGGTCCACCACGTAGGCCATCCTGCCCGGCAAGAACAGCTCATTCCGTTCGTAGGCCTTGTTCTTGAACAGGATGCGGTAGATGTTGCGACCTGGAAGGGAAGGGGACACGTGGGGATGGCTGCTCTCAGGAGAGCAATGGACAAGCCCAGAGCGAAACACATTCAGTTGATTACACACATCAGAATCGGCTCGTCCTGCCCTCAAATTCAGGTTGCCTACACCTCAGATTTTCCCCCTCCAATCACTAAAGGTTTTCATCCCTCCAGGATTTCTTCTGTGTTGGCAGCACAGCACAAGGTGTGGAACAGCAACATGCACAGAGCCTTACCCAGCCGGGTCTTAAACTCGATTTTGTTCTCCGGATCTTCATCTTTCCTGAACAGAAAGAAAAGAACCAGCAGTGTTACTCTCAGCAGGTGCCTCCTCTGTGTCCTCCTCTCTGGGAGACAGCTGCTCTAAGGACCACAAAACCATCAACTACTCACTTGGTTTCTTTCTGGGGCTTCTCCATCATTTCTTCCTCTTCCTTCTCCTTGCTGGCAATCTCAGCTCGGACCTGGCCACAGAGTAAATCCATGTGTTACAGACCAATCCAGGCCACTGCTGCCCAGCAGAACCAGCAAACCACTTCCAACGGTTCCCTGACCCTTCACAGATCTTTCCCAGAGAGAGAAATCCACACTGACAAGGTTGAAGTACTGGTACAGACTGGAGAGTTGTGTGGAAGGGAACCTAATGAAGTTCAACTAGGGCAAGTGTAGGGTCCTGCACCTGGGGAGGAATAACCCCCTGCACCAGTACAGAGGACGGGTGACCTGCTGGAAGCAGCTCTGCAGAGGAGGACCTGGGAGTGCTGGGGGACAGTAAACTAACCACAAGCCAGCAATGGGCCGTGTGGCAAAGAAGGCCAATTGTTTCCTGGGGTGTGACCATCAGCTGAAGAGAGATTCTCCACCCTCTCTACTCTGCCCTTGTGAAGCCACATCTGGAGTGCTGAGTCCAGTTCTGGTCTCCCGAGTTCAAGAGACTCTACCCCCTACCCGTGGGAGCAGACAGGGCAGAAGAGCAGCACAGCGAGACCCGTGCTCACCTTCTGCAACAGCGCAAAGTCCAGACCCTTCACCAAGTGAGTGTGCTCCATGTCACCACCCAAGAACTTGGACTCCTGGATCAACTGTCTCCTCTTTTCCGCAGCAGATTTATCCCTGTGCAACAAAACCGGAGCCAGTTACGAGCCAGCCCCGCCGGAGCAGAGCGGCAAGAGCAGGCCGCGCCGCAGGCTCACGTACGCCTCCGCCGTTGGCCCCACGGCTCTGTAGTTGGCCGTGGTGCTGATCAGCTCCGTTTCCTCGTAGTCCTTGTTCACACCATCTCTCCTCTCCTTGGCACGGTCCCTGTACTTCTCAGCCAGCTCCCGCTCCCGCTCGATCTCCTGCTGGCGCAGCTTTGCGTAATAGCTGGGGGTGGGAAAACAGCCCAGTGTGAGTGGGAAACGTTCACACCATCGCTGTGCTGGTCAGGTAACGGCCTCCAGGGCCCACACATTCCTGCTCTGCTCCCAACCTCTGCCCCAAAAATGTCCTAAAGCACCATGGGACACACAGAGGACACCAGACAAGGTGAAACCGCGCTGCTGAGGCTGATTAAAGAGGAGTTCAGCCCCCTCCTTCCAAAGGGAAGGGGTCAGGTGCAGTCCTGCTGCATTGACGTGCCCCAAAAATCATCATCACTGGTGCAGATGTCCCACCACTGTCCTGCCTGCCACCCACAGAGCCTCTTCCACTTCTTTGGGAGGTGAAGCTTCACCCCCCCAGCCCCCCAGTCTGTTCCCACAGGCAGCAACAGCCACTTGCTCTGAGCTGGTTTTTATGCTGCTTGGCTCCAAAGCCACAAAATCATCTGGGCCACTCAGGGTCCTTGTTGGCAGCCCAAGAACTCAGCAGCTGCTTCCACAGGAGAGACATGATGTACAAAGACAAGTCCTGGTGCGTCCTTTTCCCCATTTACCTTTTCTTCTTCCTCCTGCGAGCAGCTGGGTCTTCATCTTCGTTGTACTCCCGGGGCATCCTGGAAAAGGGTGAGAAACCACATGGACAGTCTGCAAAGCCACACAAACTCCTGCAGCTGGAGGGAGCAGCCCCTCAGCACAGCAGGGCACCCAGAACCTCAGAACTGGGACATGTACAGTCCCATTTCTCCCCAATTCCACCCTGTCAGCAAGGAGAGGAGGGAAAAACACCCATTTTCACACAGCAGAGCATCTTAACAGCCATGCAAGGCTCACTCTGTTATTTAAAATGCTCCTGACCAACCTGTTTCTCCACTTAACACACTCATCTACACTCTGCATGGACCCAAGCACAGTGTCTGCTCCTTGGGCCCTGTCTGTCCACTCCTTAGCAAAAGCCTTTAGATGCTCCACCGCAGAGCGGGGAGGGGCAGAGAGAGAAAGGCAGGAATGGAGCCCCAGAGGAAAATGGACAGGCTTTGTCCCACAGTCCTATGAAATAAAGAGTCCTACTCACTCATGGTGGCGAGATTTGGATGGTGGCGCAGATGTTGGCGCAGCCCGCGGGGTCATGAGAAGCTTTCTGAAGTCTTCATTGGTCAGCTTGGACCTGCAAGGAAGAGAGGGAACAGACACCATCATCGCCCACTGAGCTTCAGCAGCTGGACAGCTTCTGAGGAGGACAAAGGTTTGCCAGCATGTCCTGGGTGTTGGAATCAGACATGGGGTCCCCGTGGAGGGAATCAGCCTTGGGCCTCACAGTCCTGGTCCAGTCCCGCCCCAGGGCCCCAGTGTTGTACTCACTGGTGGAAGGAGTGCGAGTCGTCCACATCGTGGCCATCAGGGGCCAGAGGGTTGGAGAACGGTTCATCTGGGGAACAGGAAGAGAGCGAGCGCTCAGACCCTGCCTCCCTGCATGGCTTCCACCCTGCGACCCCTCCAGTCCTCCCAGCCCCGGTCCCTGCTGACACCCTGGGCTGGCCTCACCAGGGCATATGGGACGAAGGGGTCCTGGTGCCCCTGCCCACCGCCAGACCTCGCTGCCCCCCGGCCCCCGGTGACCTTGCACCACTTCCCACTGGGTGCTCCAGTGTCCCCCCGGGGGTGTCCTGCCACCCCCACTCCCACTCCCCTCGCGCCCCCTGAAACACCCCATTGCCCCATCCCCCCAGGGTAAGCGCCCCGCGCTGAGCTGCACCCCGCAGCTTTGGCCCCACATCCCCCTCCCCCGCCAAAAGGGCTGGGGGGGGCTGTTCCCGTGCCCCCCGGGGGGGTTCCCCCGCTCCCACCGCTGTCTCCAGCCCAGGCTGGGCCTACGCCGCCCTCGCCGGCCCATTGCCGGGCCGCTGCCCTGAGTGCCGCGGCACCGCCCGCCGAGATCCGGCCACCTCGGTGCCCGCGGTGTCCCAGAGCCCCCGGGGTGTCCCGGAGCTCCCGCCCCACTCACTGTCGCGTTCCGGCATCGCTCCGCCGCTCCCGCACCGCAGCCCCTCCGCTGGCCCCGCTACCGCCGCGCCCCTTCCCGGCACCACCCGCGCGCGGCGCGGCCCGCCCCCCTCCCGCTCCCATTGGTCGGTGGCTGGGTGGGTAGCGCCACGATTGGCGGAGGCTCCTGACCGGCGAGCGCCGCGATTGGCGGGCGCCGAGCCCCCCGTCGCCGTGTTATTGTCCGGTGCGGGGAGAAGATGGCGGCGGCCGTGAGGGGCATCGGGGGCGGGCTGGGCCGGGGCCTGCGGGAGCTCCGCATCCACCTCTGCCAGCGCTCTGCCGGCAGCCGCGGCGTCAGGTGAGACGGGACCGCGGGGCAGGGCGGGGGATGGAGCCGGAGCGCGAAGTGGGGGGGGATGCCGCTCCCTGGGCGGGTGGGGGGAGCGAGGCCCCGGCCTCCTCTCGGCCGGTGCCAGCGGCTGCGGGCACAGGGATCCCGCCGTTCCTCCTTCCGCAGGGAGTTCATCGAGCAGCACTACGTGACCCTGAAGAAGGCGAATCCCGACTTCCCCATCCTGATCCGGGAGTGCTCCGGTGTCCAGCCCAGGCTCTGGGCTCGATACGGTGAGCAGGGGGGAGGCAGCAGACAGGGCCCTGCAGCCCACGGAGGGTCGGTGGGCACAGGGAGGGGCGTGGGTGGAGAAGCAGCAGAAAAGCTCCTCTAAAGGGATGCGAGGACACTTTAAAAGCACGAGTTTCCCCGTGTGAGCACATGGGGCAGTACAGCCTATGTCTGTGTGACTTGCGGGAAACACCCTCTCCAGACAGGGGCTGCTCGAGGAACAGAAAGTTTTTCAGTGTTATTTTACTGAAGTGTTGGTAAACGTCTTGATGTGAGCATGTGGGAAGCCACCAGGTTGCTTGGGAGGTGGTGGTGGCCTCTGCCCCACTACTGTGAAGGGCCAGGAAGATGATCTGAGGGCTGGAGCATCTCCCTTGTGAGGCTAGGCTGAGTTGGGGTTGTTCAGCCTGGAGAAGGGTCAGGGGAGGCCTTAACTTTCCAGGACCTAAAGGGCATCTACAGGAAAGCTGGGGAGGGACTTCTTCCAAGGGCTTGCAGTGACAGGACAAGGGGTGAGGGCTTTAAACTGAAAGAGGAGAGGTTTAGATCAGAAATTAGGAAGAAATTATTTGTTGTGAAGGTGGTGAGACACTGGAATGGGTTGCCCAGAGGGAGTTGTGTTCAAGGTCAGGCTGGATGGGGCTTTGAGCAACATGATCTAGTTTGGAGAGGTGTCTGCCTGTGGCAGGGGATTTGGAATGAGAGAACCTTTAAGGTCTCTTCTAACCCAAACCGTTCTGTAAGTCTATGGAAAGTTAGCAGAAAAAGGCCCAGAAACATTCTGGGCTGTGCTGCCTTCTCTCCAAGGGGGGAAAAGACTGAGAAGGAAGAGAAGGTGGGGACAGTGACTTGAGCACAGGGAGGCACACTGGGGAGTGGTGGGTACCTAAAGCAGGGCTTCAGATTGCCCTTGCACCAGAAGAGGACCAAGGCCCTGGCCCCGTCTCTCACCCTCTGTCTTTCCCGCAGAGTTTGGCAAGGAGAAGAGCGTGCCGCTGAACAACCTCAGTGTGGACGAGGTGGCCAAGGCCTTGGAGAACATTGTGAAAAGCAAGCAGTGAAGACAGACAGTGTCCATGGGCGCTGCTGAGGACTGTGACCTATGGTCTTTAATGTAAATCGTGTATCTTCAACTGAACCACCACATAAACGCAACGTGCTTACCCCGAGCTTCGCGCGTTGGGTTTTACACCAGGAGGTGCTGGAGGGGAGTGGTGTCCACGACCAGCATCCCCATGCAGCCAGCACTGGGACTCCCAGCTGGCAGCCAGTGCCCTCAGCAGCCCCTGGGGAAGCAGGGCATGGCAGGAACCAAGGGTTTGCTCCTCCTTGGAGCACAGCAGGGGGAAGGGAAGGGAGGTGACGTGGCCTAGGAGAAGGTGGACAATGTGGTGAGGCAGGGACTGAATGTGGAGGCTCCCAGGGGCTGCCCCACCATGTCCAGCAGTGCCCGTGCCCGCTCCTGGAGCTCTGGGGTGTTCTGGTGCTGCTCCAGGGCCCGGTGCCCGCCTTGCCTGATGAAATCCGCAGCAGCCTGTGCAGGAGGAGAGGGGTGAGGGTTGGGTGGGGGCCGGAGCTGATCCTGTCTGCCCAGTGCCACCAATACAGCCTGGGGAGTGGGGCTGAAGGAATTCCACAGAGCCCTACCAGGCACTGAAGTGCCAAGCTAGCTAAATCCAGCTGTGCAGATCGCTGGCTGGAAGAGCACAGAGCTTGAAGAAAGGGCCAAGGAATCAAAATAATATTCCCCCTCCCCCATAACCTCAAAGGGTACAACAAAACCAGTCACTGTCAATGAAGAGGAACTCGCCAGGGACACTGGGAGCGTTCCCATGCTGTGTGTCACACCAGTGCCCCCCTTCAGGCATGATGCTGGGTGCTGGGGAGCAGGGTTAGCGTGGCAGTGAGGGAGGCACTAGTGTTTAAATAGTAATAATCATCAAATCTTTCTGGTTGGAAGAGACTTTTCAGATCATCGAGTCCAACCATTTCTCCAGCACTGCCAGGGCACCACTAACCCATGTCCCTCAGCACCACAGCTTTGAAACCCCTTCAGGGATGGGGACTCCACCACTGCCCTGGGCAGTCTGGGCCAGGCCTGGACAACCCTTGAAGGGAAGCAATTGTTCCTCAGCTCCAACCTAAACCTCCCCTGGTGCAACTTGAGGCCATTTCCTCTTGTCCTGTCGCTTGTTCCTTGCAAGCAGAGCCCAACCCCACACACCCTCTGGCTCCAACCTCCTGTCAGGGAGTTGTTGAGAGTAAGTTGCTCTCCCCTGAGCCTCCCTTAATCACCCCCATCCCTGCCTTTACTGTCTTGCCTTCGATTCTGGGGAGGGCTCCCCTCGCTCTTACCTCTGGGCAGTGCAGGAAGAGGAGGTGCAGCAGCTCCAGGCACTGCCCCACCACAGCAGGGTCGGGCAGTGCCAGGGCGGGCAGCAGCAGGGGCAGGGCTGGCTGCTGGTGCAGCTGCTGGCAGTAGGCTGGGCCCTTTGCCGCTACATTGCACAGAACGGTCAGGGCCTGGACAGAAGACAGGGAGAGCAACGAATGCTTCAGTAGTGGGCAGATTCCTGATGGGCTTAGGAGGGCTCCAAAGAACTCCCCACGTCCTCCGTGGAGGTCACAAAATCACAGAACTGGTTTGGTTGGAAGAGAACCTTTCAGATCATAGAGTCCAACCATTTCTCCAGCACTGCCAGGGTACCACTAACCCATGGCCCTCAGCATCACAGCTCCAAGGCTTGGAAACCCCTCCAGGGATGGGGACTCCACCACCACCATGGGCAGCCTGGGACAGGCCTGGACAACCCTCGAGGCAAAAACATTGTTCCTCAGGTCCAACCTAAACCTCCCCTGGTGCAACTTGAGGCCATTTCCTCTTGTCCTGTCATATCCTGACAGGTGCTTCCCCAAGGTAAGGTGCCCACCAAACTTCAAGGTTTGGAATGCTCTTTAAAAGCCTTCTCCAGCCCCACCCCAGGGCACTTCATCTCTGTGACAAGCAACTGCAGCCTTATCACCCACCCTTGGCAAAGCCTTCTCCCGGGACCCATCCCTGGAATGGTCCCAGGTGAGGTTGTCTGGGGCTCTGAGCAACCTGCTCTAGTTGCAGATGGCTCAGTGCAGGAGAGTTGGACTAGATGAATTTGAAAGGTCCCTTCCAGCAGAATCCAGTCTGTGATTCCATGACCCCTTAAAGCTTTGGGGTCTTCCAAAAGAGGGCAGCAGCAGCAGCCTCTCCAGGCCTGCTCCAGGTCCTGTCCCCACGTTAACTTCTGCCTTGGGACCCATCTTCTGCTGGGACAAGACTGTCATGGGTACCTACAGACCTAGTGATGTCACGAGAGGTGGTTGGTGGCTCTGCCACAACACGAGACCTTCCACAGAACTGTTGCTACCACCCCAAGCTAACTAGGACTGTGCACATGGGGTTCATGTTCCTGAAAGTCCAGCACTTCCCCCCAGACCTGGGGCACGAGGCGAGGTCTTACCAACACACCGGCCAGCTGGGAACACGGCAGGAGCTGCAGCAAGGCCGGGAGCAAGTCCAGGGAGAGCAGAGCAGAGCAGAAGAAGGGCTCATCTGCTGGGGTGGGCAGAGAAGAAGGAGCACGTCAGGAACACGGGAGGTTTCTGCGGGGAGGTGTCTAGGGAGAAGCCACCACCACCCTGCCAGCGATGGAGGCAGGTCCCGGCAGCAGCTGAGACGCTCACCCGTCAGGTTGTTGAGCAGCCAGAGACACTCCTGGGCGATGAAGGGGTGCTGCTGCAGGAAGCGCTGCAGGATGAGGAAGAGGGCGACGAGCAGGCGCTCATCCCGGACCTGGGCCTCGCAGCCCGTCTCCTCCGCCAGCAGGTTGCCGAGGCACCGCAGCACTGGGCAGATGAGCTGCCATGGTGGGAAACACGAAGCCCTTGAGCCAAACCGCAACCCTGCGGCGATGCCGCGAGCCGCCAGCACCCTGCCCGCTGCCTCTTACCAGCTCCAGGCCCTCGGGAGCATCTGGGGGCAGTTCTGAAGCCAGGTCCATCAGGAGCACGGTGAGGGCCGGCAGGGCCCCCAGTGCCACCAGTGCTGCGGTGGCCGCCGGGCTGCAAAAGGAAGTGATGGTTGAAGGAGGGGAGCGGGGGGAACCTGCTGCAGCCCTGTCCAAACAACGGGGCCTGGACATTCAGAGCCCTCTCCTGAACCACCACACAGGGCCTGTTTGAACAGCGGCTTGTTTCTGAGCTTATGAGAAAGTTTAAAAGCCCTGAGAAAACAGATCCACTGGAATGATCTGTTTGGGTCTGGAGATGACAGTCCTGTCCCTCCTTGAATACCTGCCCAGATTCTCTCTGCTGGGACTGCTCAGAGATGGCACCAGAGCAGGCAGGCCAAGGGGAGTGGAGATGGTTGGCAGCAGCCAGCCCAGCCAGGGGACACCAGGCCAACCCCAGAGGTGCGAGAATTCTGGGAGCTTGACGTGTGGAACAGCTCCAGGCACAGGCACAGAGAGGTGACTGGGAGGGGTTTCAGAGAACTAGGAGCAGCCTCCTCTGGTTTATCACCCGTTATTGCTCCAGAGAGGATCTCGGTGATCCTGCCAACAGCAGGGTTGTGCTCTGACACAAGAGCAGAACGCCCAAGGATGGCACAGAAATGGTTCCTCTGGCTGCCTCCAGAGAACTGGAAATGAGATGACAAGCACATTTACCTACAAACGATGTAGTGGAGGCACCACGCAAACTCCACGGCTGCTCCTACTGCAGCCTTGAGGCCGGAGCAAACCAGTCGAAGCATGTGCTGGGGGAGAATGGAGTCCAGGACCAAGCTGGGGTGAGAACAGCAGAGTTAATGGAGCCACAGGCCAGAGGACCAGCAAGACAGACAACTGCAGGGGGGGGGATGGACATGAGCCCTGGCCACTGAGCAGGGTGCTGCTCTTCCCCATACGGGGGGCGACGTGCTCCAAAAACACCCCTGGAAGAGACTCCTCTCTAAGGGCTGCAGTCTCAGGCACTACTAGGGCCCAGTACAAGCTCTCCCAGTCCATGGCAAGGCCTGAGGGCACTCGGGACACCTTAACTGGGGTCGTGTTTTTGGCACAAGGGGACTTATACTTCAAGGGAGGAATACGGCTGGAATTTCACCTATGAGTCTACCCTGCTCAGCACTGCCCTTCACTGAAATAGCAGAGCTGTCTGCTCGGATGAGGCTGAGGGAAAGGAGTCCAGCCCCATGCCCTGATCTGCAACAAAACCTCCCTAGCTCTGATAGGATTCTGCTCTGAAGCATCACTGGGGTGGGAAAGGCGTCACTGTCCCTGTCACACAAATAACCAGGGTGGGCACCAGGGCCCATCCTGATGCAGGGTTATGAGGATTGGACTCACGGGATGATCTCTGTGGGGGCTTCCTTGGCTTGGAGGAGCTGTGAGAGGACATAGCCCAGACCTTCCAGCACAGCCTCATGCGGAGACTGCAATCAAACAGAACAACGCTGATCCTTCCTGACAGAACTGCAGGATCCCAGCGTGCTGCCGAGCTGGCCAGAGGGCAATGCCTTCATCCCACCAAACCCATCAGCACAGCCTCTCCATGCCTGGAGAAGAGGGGACGCGGAGGGGCCTAGGAGTGACAGAGCAACCTGTGGCCGTAAGAAAGCTGAGCTGACCCCCACCCTGCACTCCCATGGGATCCAGCAGCCCAAACAAAGCACTGCTTTGAGCATTCACATCTACAGAAGGCAGCCCCCAAAATGGGAGTGTCCATGAGGGAACAGCCCCTCCTCTGAAGGGTTTCTGCCCATGGCCACAGCTGGTAACTTCAGACTGTCAGCCAGTGTCTACAGGGAACAAGAAAAGGTGGCATTTTCCTGGGGCAGGGCAGGAGAAGACCCCAGCTGAGCTATGTCACCCACCTGGATGCAGGATGCCAGCACTGGAATGATGCCCTGTGGCAGAAGCTGCTTCCTCACAGCTTCGCTTTCTACTACCAGGTTTCCCAGGGTGTACAAACACAGCTCCTGAAAGACACCCCAAAAACAAGTCACCTCCTCTGCAAAGGAGCAGCCAGCAAAGCCTTTTAGGTCCCTGCATCCTGGCACTAGACCCACACACATCCCTGAGTGGGGCAGAACCTGTCTTCAGAGGGGTAACCATAGAAGGACACTGCTGGACCCTCCAACTCCCCAATTCCCAGCTGGTACCAGCTTCAGTTTTCTATCTTTTATCCAACTTGTTCGATATGGCTCAGGTTTGGACCTCAAGCTTTTTCGGGCTTCTAATTATTGCTCTGACATTCCTCCCAGACCCCTCAAATTCCCCAGTGATCTCCTGGAGACCACCTGATGGCTGTGTCAAAATGTGACCATCCCCTCAGGGTTGCTCCTCATCTAGTTCCCCAGCTATCCATCTGCTTCTCCGAGGAGCTCAGCACCCCATGCTCAGCAGCTGGCAGAACACACGGGGGGCCCGGAGCTGCTCCAGCTGCTGGTTCCTTTGGGCAGTGTGGCTGTCCCTGCATCCCAGCTGCAGGCTCCTCACCTCTTTCACTTCTCCAAGACCATTCGAAACACCTCGTCTGACTCATTGAGAGCATTTCTGCTTTGCCCACCACACAGACACAGAGGTCCATTCAGGCTCAACCTGCCTCGAGGCCAGACCACAAGTCTGGTGACAGGGTCTGACTGTCACAGCCTGCAGTTGACACTTCCCCAGAATAGACCACGGAGATGAGGAGGAGGAACCCACCCACAACCAGTAGGGCAAACCACCGCGTCCTGTGCTGCAGCAGGACGGTCTGCCTGGCACGGATGGGGCTTGGGAAGCTGCAGCTGCCTGGAAGGTGGTGCAAACACAACGGAACCAAACTCCTCTTGGTGTTGGGACGGGGCACAGCGAAAGGGGTCTCCATAATACCCTCCAAGTAGGTGGCAGAGCCTGGCCCAGGCTGCCCAGAAAGGTTGCGGAGTCTCCTTCTCTGGAGAGATTCCAAACCCACCTGGACACTGCGATCCTGGGTCCCCTGCTCTGTGTGACCCTGCTGGTGCAGGATGATTGGACCAGATGGCCTCCAGAGATCTCATCCAACCCCCACCACACTGGGATTCTCTGTGATTGGCCAGACAAAGCCTTGCTGCCCTGGGCTAACTCTTGCTCCAAAGGGACGGTTGGTCTAGAGACTTCCAGAGGGCTCCTTCCCACCAGCACTCCTATCTGAGCCATGTTAGGCTAAGGCTGGCCAAAAGAGGTCAACACCCAACTTGCTACCAAAGGAACCTCAGGTGCCAGAGCCCTGTCAAATACAAGCATGGATCCTACCGTGAACTCAACACTGTGTCCTGAGAGGTAGGTGAGGAGGTAGGAGGTCACTGGCAGACATGCCTCAGCCACAGCTGGGTCACTGGAGTGGGAGAGCTCGTGGAGACAGCGAGCTGCCTCCATCTGCATGTCAGCCAGGCTGCTGGTGAAGAGCCCAATGAGTGTCCGGATGCTGCCATCCAGCCTGGTGGAACCAAAGGGTGCTGTCAACTCCTGCCTTCCCACACTCAGCCACACTCCAGCTCACCCATACATGGACTCCTTGGCAAGAGCCCTGCAGTGCCAGTCCTGGGCTGACCTGACAAACTTCTGCTGAGTCTCCTTGTTCTGCAGAGCCCAGCGGAGGCGGCTGAGTGAACTTTTCCGGTCATCTGAACCTCTCTGCAGGCCTCTGAGCAGTTCAAGGACCTATCCAAAAGTTAAAAGATGGGTGAATTTCAATCAGTGTCAGGGTTAAGATTTCACCCTGTTAATCCTGGAGGCAAAAAGCCCCAGGGCACAAAGATGGTCACAAAGAACCTTAACAAACTCCCAAACCCACCCACCGCCCAGGCTGGGGAACACTCCAGGAACCCCCACCACCACACAGAATCTCATCCTCTTCACCTCATCCTCCGAAAGCGGGTCCAGCACGATCTCCGCTCCTTCCTGTCCACCCTCCTCTGCTGCAGTGTCCTCCCGCAGAAGCCGCTTGCTGACCAGCTGCTCCTGCCGCCGGGCTTTCCTGAGAGCTGCGATCGCATCGGTCCCTGTCACCAACCACCCAGGGCAAGACACTCTTCCATCCCACCACACAGCCTTACTCCTTTTCACGGGGACAACCTGCCCGTTCCCCGCTGTGCGAGCCGGGGGCTCGGCAGGTGGCAGCGGGCATCCCCTCGGCCCGCACAGCCCAGCCGAGCCGGGACGGAGGTGCGAGGACCAGCGCGGCCGCGCCCTGCGGGACCCAGGGCTGGTTTTATGGAGGCGAGACCTTGGAAAACCCAAAGTGCAGCGAGGCGGTTGAATGAACTGGGGATCCGGGGCAGAAACCCCTTCTGGATTAAAAACAAGAAGGCTGGAAAATGCTTCCCCGTGTGCGCAGGGAGCCCACGGACGCCAACCGCCCTCTGCGGCCCCCGGACGGGGCCGGGGCTCTGTCTGGGTCCCGCCAGGGGCCCCTCACCTACCGGGGGCTCCCCGAACCCGCTCGGTCCCGAGAGCTCGGCCCAGGGTCCGGCCGCGCTGCCCCCTCCCCTCCCCTCCCCTCCCCGCCCCGGCCCCGGCCCCGACCTGCCTCTCTCTCCCGCCGCCTTGCCCGCAGCTCTTCCATGTCGCGGCCCCTGGGCCCGGCCCCGCGCCGCCGCCGGCCCCACATGGCGGGGGAAGGAGCAGGCGGCGGCCGGGCCGAGCGGCGGGAGGAGGCCGGGGGGGGCCGGGCCCGGGGCGGGGCGTGCGGGGCCGGGGGCGGGACCGGGACCGGGATCTGGTCTCCTCCTCCCCGCCAAGCCGCGGCTGCAGCCCGGGCAGTCCCCCCCGGGCAGTCCCCGGCCCGCCCCGGTCCGCGCAGCGGGACGGGCGTGCGCTTTGCTGCGTCAGAACCTGGCTGATGTCCCGGGCGGAGAGCGGCGGGAATGGTCACCCCGGCTGGCGGGCAGGCACCAGTGGTGACCCCAGGGCGCAGTGCTGGGGCCAGTTCTGTTCGGTATCGTTATCAGTGGTCTGGAGGAGGGGGTCTGGCACCCTCAGACAGTTTGCAGCTGACACCAAGTTGGGTGGGAATGTTGATCTGGAGGGTAAAGTTCTACAGATGGGTCTGGCCGGGCTGGATAGATGGGCCAAGGCCAGTGGGATGAGGTTCAACAAGGCCAAGCGCTGGGTCTTGCCCTTGGGTCACAACAACCCCCTGCAACGCTCCAGGCTGGGGTGGAGTGCCTGGAAAGGGCCCAGCAGGAGAGGACCTGGTGTTGGTCAACAGCCAGCTGCAGATGAGCCAGTGTGTGCCCAGGCGGCCAAGAAGGCCACCAGCATCCTGGCTTGTGTCGGCACTGGTGTGGCCAGCAGGACACTGCCCTGGACTGGGCACTGGGGAGGCCTCCCCTCAAATCCTGGGTTCAGTTTTGGGCCCCTCAATCCCAGAAGGACATTGAGGAGCCGGAGCATCTTCAGAGAAGGGCAATGAAGCTGGGGAAGGGTCTAGAGCATTAAATCTTGTGCAGAGTGGCTGAGGTACCTGGGCTTATTGAGCCTGGAGAAAAGGAGGCTCAGGGGAGACCTTCTGGCTCTTGACAACTCCTTGACAAGAGGCTGGAGACAGGGGGGGTTGGTCTCTGCTCCAGCTGAGATGCCAGGAACAAGCAAATGAGCTGCAAGTAGATGGAATGACCAAAAGGAGACCTTCCCTTCAGCATTCCCAGTAGCAGTGCCAGAGCATGTGGGATAGGCAGCTCCTGCCCCAGATGTTGTGGCACTGGTAGGGTCTCTCTGTGATGCCCCATGAACAACAAGAAACTGGGAAGTGCCTCTCCTCATCATGCAGAAACCCTTTCTGAAGATCCTTCCTGAGATCCAACATAGGCAGAGAAATTCCAAGGAAGGAAAAATCCCTAACAGATCTCTCCAAATTTCTGGTGGTCTCAGCTTGCTGGTGGAAAGTGTTGACATCTTGATGTAGGGGCAGCCAGCCACCAGCTGCCAAAGGAACATGGGGCAAGTAATGTGAGTTCCTTGGCCAAACCAAGTGGCCACCTTGCTAGGGAAGCCAACCTTAGGTGAAGAAGAGCCCTTTGCAGCACCAAGCAGTGCACACAGTGAGTGGGAATTTGCCCTGTCCCCATCTTACACAGGACACAGGCATCTGGGGACAGTCCGGATACTGGATGTGATGGTCCCATACACTTCTGCCCTGCCTCCTGAAGGGTGTTCAGTACCCAGTGGACTGTGAGGTGCAGCAAGCCCAGAGCATCTGGCAGCAAAGGCACATTTGAGCTGGTCCCAGGAGTGCATTTAGGGCACCTTGACCACACTTTCTTCTTTCACCCTTCCCAGGAAAGTGAGCATCATTGGCACTTAGACCAAAGCCCTTCCCAGACCCAGCCACAGGCAGCTGTAAGAGCCCCGAGTTGTGGAGAAGCAAAACAGAAGTGACTTGGGCAGTCATCGCATGGCATGTTGCTTCCTGTGGCTCTGTCCTGCTCAGGAAGTCACGCAGTGGGAGCAAGGGCAGTGCCCAGGAGCCTCCGTCCGGGTGTCAGCCGGCACCCACAGCGTGGATCTGAGCGCAGGTGGGACGGGCAGCGGAAGAGCCAACGGCAGCTGGAAGACACCTGCGGGCACTGGGGTCTCATCCGGCTGGAGCTCTGAGCAGGGGAGGGTCGGGAGCAGGAGGGAGCTGAGCTGTTTGCAGAACCTTTGACACCTCAACCCTGGATTTGGCAGCGGCTGGAGGAAGCAGCCGTGGGGCAAAGAAGCCTTGCGGTGTGAGCTGGACGGTGAGTCACTGAGCAAACGCACCCCGTTTTGTGCCACCTCCCCAGCGAGGGGGAATTTGGGCGAGTGCTGGAGGAAAGCTTGTCCCCGGGAGGGTGATGCAGCCCTGCAACAACACAGAGAGGTAGGGAGAGCTCCGTCCTCGGTGGGTTTTGAGATGTGGCTGGAAAAAGCTGTGGCTGATTTGGGGCTGGTGCCAGCAACAGACCTGCTCGGAGCAGGAGATCGGGCTGGAAACCCCCAAAGGCTCCTCACTGCTGGGTTCAAATGGAGCTGAGTCAGCACATTCTTAGGAGCCTTTAATCTCGGTGTGCTGCTTTTTGGCAATCTGTGGGAGAGACTCACCTGTCAGCCGGGCAGAAAAGCGATACTCACTGTGGACAGACTTTCAGAAATCATTTTTCTGCTGTCCCCTGGGAGGTTGGAAATACCTTGAATTGCTGAGTGAGAAGGAAAAGATGAAGTTCTGTTGCAATTTCCTGTCCCAGAACACAGAGCACAGCACATGGGGAAACAGCAAGCCACGGCTCTGCCATCCTGCGCTCAGACTGAGCCCTCTGTCTTTGCCGTCCGTAATGTGACATTTCTAGTTGCTCCTGCTCCAGGGAATTTCCTGGTTGCTTCAGAGCAGGACCCTGCAGCGAAGCCACCCAGCCCTGCTGAAACCATGCCTTGGGGTGGGGTGAGACCAGAAACCATGCCTTGGGGTGGGGTGAGACCAGCGGTCACCGACTCCCTGCTGAGGAGCGGGTGGCACCGGTGGAGCACTTGGGTATTTTGTTAGTGATTGGAGCTGTGCCCTGAGTCATGTCTGAGCAGCCAAGCAAGTGCTGATGGGCTGCGCTGGACCCACGCGAAGGGCGGTTGGGCAGGAGGGGTGAGGGCAGCGCCATGTCCCCGAGGGGTGGCTCTGTAGGTGAACCTGCCCAAGCCAGCCCTCCAGCTGGCTGGATCTGAATGGTGCCCCCAGCTCCCACAAGAATGCTGCTGCTGTTCACCATTGCTCTCCTCATTTCTAGGCTGTTCACCATGAAAGTGGCTGTTCTGCTTTTCCTGGGGCTGGGGCTGTTGGAGGCAGAAGGCAGGTGTTTCTTCAATCGCACTCAGGAGCACTGCACGTGCTACAACCTGTCCCAGGAAACCCTGGGCAGCATCATCCAGTGCCTCCCAGCCTCAGTTGTGGAGTTCTGGGGGGGTGAGCTGGAGAGATATGTAGACTTCCCCATCAGTAACCTGGACTCATCCGCCATTGATATGCTGGGCTCTCTTATCATCAGAAAAATCATTTTTGGTGATCTCCTGGTGCCTGAGATAATCCTTGCCCGAGTCCTGAGGTTCTTCTCCTACACCCAGGTTGAGGAGCTGGTGTTTGACAGCTGCATTTTCAAGGGGAGAGGCAACTGGGAAGAAATGGCCAACCAGAACTTGCCCATATTGTCCCTGCGCTTCCACAATGTGACATCTGCCCCGCTGACAGGCCGTGAGAAGGACTTCTCCAGTCTGAGCAGCTGGCTGGAGACCCTGCAGGAGCTGGCTGTCACTGGCTCCCGTGTCACCAGCCTGCCCTGTGACATCGGAAGGGTGTTCAGAGCTCTCCGCTCCCTGGATGTGGCACAGAACAGCCTTGGGGATGAGAGCTTGACACCTGCCTTCTGCGAAGGGGCTTTCCCTCAGCTCCAGGTGCTGAGTCTGCAACGCAACAACCTGACATCCTACCATGGCCTGTGCAAAAGTGTGAAGCTGCTGCGTGAGCTCCAGCATCTGGATCTCAGCCAGAACAAGCTCATGGCAGAGCCTTCATCTTCCTCCTGCCAGTGGCCGGTGTCCCTCCGAATTTTTAACTTGTCCAACACTGGCTTGGATGAAGTCCTTCTGCCTCTGCCTCCCAGCCTAGAAGTGTTGGACATGAGCTGCAACCACCTCCGTGCTGTAGACATCTCCCTCAGCTCTCTGAAGAAGCTCTTCCTGAGCCAAAACCTCCTGCAGGCTGCTCCCTCCATCAGGAATTACCCCGTGTTGGACACCCTCCACCTGGACAGCAACTCCATTGCAGAGCTGCCGTGGGATGAGGTGAAGCTCCTGGAGTACCTGCAGGATGTGTCTGCAGCTGGCAACCCCTACAACTGCTCGTGCTCTGGGGCCGGGGGGCTTCAGACGCTGGCGAGCCGGGGACATCTTGGCCAGGGCTGGCCCCAGGACTACATATGTGACTCCCCACCTCACTACCAGGGCTGGCTGGTGAGGGACGTGCCCGTGTCGGTGCTGCAGTGTAACCGAGCTGCTGTGATTGCCCCGGTCTGCGTCATCCTCGCCCTGCTCGGCGTGGCCGGGGCCATCTGCCTGGTCAGATCCAGGCGTGGGCTGGTCTGGCCGTGTCGTAGAGCGTGAAGAGGATGTGTGACCATTCCCACCAGTTCCCACCAGTGCTTCTCCACAAGGGCTCAGTCCCAGGGGCTGCAGGGTCAGGAGCCTCATGGGAAGACACACAGGACCCCCAAGAGCTGGTGAGGGGCTCTTTCAGTGTTCCCAGTCCAGGCTTACCTTGGCAGCAGGACTGTCCCCAGCTTTATCCCACAGCAGCTGTGGCTTTGCTTCTCCAAGTTTTGGGTAAACCCCCAAGCAAAGTCCCTTTGCCACACTCTGTCCTGGGGCTGCACCCTCCCAGAGGCTTTTCCTCATGGCCAACTCCAGCTGCCCCAGCACCGATGTGCACCCCTTGACCCTGTGATATCATCTGCCCCCAACAAGAGGACTTCAGCTCCATCATATTTGCCCCATTGTGGGTGGTGTTCAGGTGCCCCAAGCTTCACAGGGGTCTGGTGGTTCCCATCAGAGGTGTCCCCCCCCCACCTTGTAGCCCTGTGCCCCCCATCCCATCCATCCTTGCAGCTTCTGTAGCCCCTCTGCTGACCCTCCACCTCTTCCCACCTGGGCTGCGAGGACGCTGGTTTGTGAGGGTTGTGAGGTCTGCTTGACTACGATTCAGTGAAAAGCCACGAAAGCCAGGGAGGTGGCTAAATTAAACACCCTGTACACAAACGCTAACGAGCAGGAGGTAACAGGGACAACAACCACGAGCCGCGCTCTTGAGCCACTGGTGGATGAACTCAAGTGTCACCTTGAAGAGTTTCAACGTGAAGCTTTCTAATGGAGAAGAAAACAGGTTTATTATGTATCATTCAGAGAACATCTCATACGACAGAAAAAATCTATTATGGGATGCTGAGGGGGATCAGGGGTGTGCAAAACATACTGGGGAATGGTGGTGGGAAGGATCAAAAGTGGGGGAAGGACCAAGAGTGGGAAAATGGGGATGGGCGAGAAGGGGGCTGGCTGCTGGTAGGCAGCACTCACCTGGCCAAGCCCTGTGCTTCAGCCCCAGGGTCTGTCCAGCCTCCTCATTAAAACCCATTCCCAGGTATTTTGTGTCCCCCCACTCTCTGCTCTGCTTGTGCTTGTGTTTGTGCGACCTGCGGGTGAATACAGGTGTCGGGGAAACCAGAGAGTGGGAAGACCCAAGGCCAGAGCTGGAGCGTGGCTCCACGGGGCCTGGGGTCCACCTGTGCATCTGCAGTGGGCTCGAGGTCTGCTGCGTGTTCAAGGGCACATGGGCGAGCACTTGCCTGGGGGTCCAGGTCTGGGATTGTGACACCAGCCCTTGCCAGCCCTGTGCAGCTGGAGGGGAGGGATGGGGCTGTGCCACCCATGTGCCCGCATTGGTGGCAGTGCTGTTGGTGCTGAGATGGGTGCTGGCAAAGGCTCGTGTCTGTTCGTGCTGACCCGTGTGGATGGAGGGACACCAGGAGTCTGCACCTGGGGACTGGGGATCAGTGCTCTGCCCTGATAGGGGCTGGATCTGGGAACAGGGAGGCAGGAGCTGCTGTCTGATGGATGAGGAAGGAGAAATCCCGGTGTCCTGGAACCGCAGGATCCCACCCGAAGCAGGAACCCACCCCTTGCTCTGCTCCCGATGGAGCCCTGGGGGCCGCTCGCTCCTCTGGCAGTGTTGGCTCACACCCAGCCTGGCTTCACCCTCACGCCTGAAGGCATTGGGCAGGTGGGGGCTGGGGAGGCAGGGGCAGCACTGTCACCTTGTTCCATAGGGGGAACGGTGGCAGACGGGGGGACACGTGTGCATGTCCTCATTGTGCCAGCTCCTGTACAAATGCAAGGGGCAGGGGCTGTCCTGGGACCTCTCTTCTGTCTCCCACAGTCTGTTTCCTCAGAGATCCTCAGCTTCAGCATTTCCTTTTGTGTTTTCTTCGTACGACTGATGACCACTAAATGTGTTTCTGTGGTTTGTGGTTGCTTCTTGGGCCTGGAAAACCTTCATGATAGTCCAGGGTCCCTCATCTCCCATCCTTGGCTTGCAAAGATGTCCCTCTTGGAGACAGGAGCAATGGGGCTCTGGGTCCAGGCACCCACTTGCCTCCTGTGGTCCCGCTATCTCCTTGGCCAGCAGGGCTCAGCCTTCAGACCACGGTGCCTCCAGGATGGGTCCAGCTCTGCCTACAGCCATGAATAATGCAGGGGAACAGGATCCCCACATGTAACTCCATCCCCTGCCCTGTCCCAGACAGCAGCTCCAGGGCTGCTCGACTGAGCTAGCCATGGACACTGGGAAGGTGAGTGCCACCGTGGGGGACATCATGGGGTGGTTTGGAGGGATCCATCCACTGCCTTCAAGTGTGGCATGACGAGGTGCTGCCAGCTCCTGGCAGGTTCTGGGTGCCAGGGGCAGGATCCAGCTCATTACTGCTCTGCCCTGTGCCCCAGCAGGCCAAGAAGAACGTCTGCGTACGAGCAGCTGTGGGACTCCACCAGGCAGCAGGTAGAACTGGGGCCCAGGACACCTGCAGCATCCCAGTGCCTTCAGCCTGATCCCCCACGCTGGAGAACTGGGCTAGAGTGGCAGCCACAGCTGTGTTGGCACTGGGACCACTGGTCATGCTGGGCTGTGACAGTGGGGACAGGGAGTGGGTGTCCAACCCACTCGGGTGGCTCTGAGTATCATGGTCATAGCAGGGGGGGCTCAGGAACGGTGTGAAGCCCTGGGACCCAGCCCAGAGCTGCGGGGGACACAGATGACAGAGCTGGGGCAAGGGGGGGCGGGTGACTTCACACTCAGTGCTTTCAGGGCCAGGGGACAGCAGCGAGGACCCCCTGAAGCTTCTCTTGGCTGGGAAGGAACTCCAGGTGAGAGTGGCAGGGACACGGGCATGAAGGGGGATAAGGGTCCCTGGGGAACCAGGCAGGAGCAGGGAGCCCTGTGTCTGCCACCTGCCACATTTGGGGCTCTGATGGGTGCTGAGGACTTGGGCTGGTCCTGCCCTGCAGCCCCATGTAACCCTTGCTCTGGGGGGGCTCCTGGGGGTTGCCAGACAGCAGGGGAAGGGAGGGTTGCTCTCCCCACTTCTCTCTGTGCCAGGCCCTCCATGTCACCCCCCCCCCCCCCATCTCCATCCCAGTGTACCCAGTCCCTCCTTTACCCTGTGCTGGTCATACTGGGATTGGGGAAAGCTGAAGCTTATCACCCTCCCTCATGCCAGGACAGGACTGTTGATGGCATCTTCCACTTGGATGCAGGACAGGTATTGTTGGCCCAAAGTCCTTCTTCTGCACCCCAGTCCCCAGCCAGGTGAGCCAGGGACATGCTGGCTATGGGCTGAGGCACACAGCTGTGGTCCTGGGGCACTGGGCACTGCTGCCACCTCCTCAGATGTCACAGGCAGTGCTGGGGACCCAGGGCTTGGTCCTGTGTGTGGCTCTGCTGGTGTTTCTCACCCTTTCCTTGTTTCTTCTTGGGTACTGGGACTTTGTGGCTGTGCTGGGATGTGCTGGTCTGTGCTTTCCTGCCCATGCCCTCCTCTCTCTGGTGTGCTGTGCGCCCCTGTGCTACTCCACATGTGCCATGTCATGCCATCCATGCAATGCCATAACATGCCGTGCTGGTCATACCGTGCTGTGCCATGCTGGTCATGCCATCCCTGCTCTGCCAGCTACATCTCTCCTACCAGGAGAAGGTCCTGGAGTTGGCAAGACCCCAACTGGCCCTGGTTCCCCTTGGCTACAGCGTGTCCCTGCTGCTGTGGGACCCTCATGGCCCCGGGACACAGCTGCCCTTCCAGAGCATTGTCTGCCAGGTGAGGGCACAGGGCATGGTGGGGGAGAGAGGACAAGGAAAGGTGGCAGTGCATGGTGCTGGTGTCCCAGGGCATCTAGCTGACCCCGGTCCTTCTGGTATGGGTGTAAGACCCAGGCCATGGGTTCCAAGAACCACTATCTCCCAGCTTGAACAGCTTGTCCCCAGGTGATTGACACCATCTTCCAAGAACTGGAGGCACTGGGGGACAATGGACGGAGCCTGCGAACTGTCAGCCTGGTCCAGGTAGGGCAGGAGCAGGGCTGGCAGGATGCCCTGGGGTGGGGGTCCCATTCCCTCTCTGCCACTGGCCAGACCCTGCTGTGCCAAGGGGCACATATTGCCCCACTGCTGGAATCAAGTGCCCTGTGCCAAAGGGTGACCAAGGGCTGGAGACATTCAGATCCCACATTTTCTCACCTCTTCTCAGGACTTCCCAGGTGTGGGAGGCCTCGGCTGCTCATGGGGTGTCTCCAGCAGCGTGGTGGGATCACCTTCCTGCCCACCTCGTGGCTGCGCTTTTCCTGCCAGCCCTGGCTTCCTGTGGCCTGAAGGTCCCTCCAGTGTGTCCTTGGTTGGCACAGGAGCAGTGCCAGCTCCTGACATCAGGCTGGGCCCTTCCTTTTGGCTCTGGGATGCTGTCAGGGACCTGTCAAGCTCCACACAGGGCTCTGGAGTTCCCAGGGCTCTGCCCTTCCCTGTCCCTGGGAGCTGGAAAAGCTGGGAGTGACCCTGACATCTTGCCCTTCTCAGCCCTTACCTGTGCATGGCCGTGAGCAATCTGGGTCCCCAGTGGGTGGGGGATGCCAGCAGCCCCCCCCCCCTATTGCCCCCTTGCCTAACGCAGCCCTGTTCCAGGTCTGCACCCATGACAAAGCCTGGGACCTGCTCCATCCCGATGGCCGAGCCCTGCAAGTGATGGACGTCGCACCCCTGGGCCTGTAGGTACCTGGTGCCCCATGGTTGGGCAGGTACCCCTGGGAGGGCTGGTACAACAAGCGTGGGTCTGGGGAGGGAGCAGGGTGTCCAGCCAGAGGACAGCCAGGGCATCTTTCAGGGAGCTCAGGTAGGCAGAAGGTGGGTGGCTGTGACTGTCTTTGCTCACTCTCATCTCCCTCTGCTTCTAGGATGGTAGAGGAGGCAACAGAAGTTGCCGTGCCCGATGCCCAAGCTGCCATCAGTGCCTACACCAGGGGGCTGGGTGCCATCCCAGCACTGTTCCAGGGGTGTGCACAGCAGGCCCCTGCAGATGGGCACTCAGCTATGCAGGGGTGAGGGATTCAGCAGATATCCTGCAGGGTTGGGAAGGATTGGGCCACAGGGTGCTGGGGCTGGCCGTGGGCACTGCTGCGGCCCCAGTCCCATGCTGGCCTCTCCCCAGTGCTGGCAGCCTCTTTACTCTCACCGTGGAGCGGGAGCTGGAGGGTGGCAGGTGCCAGCGCTCGGCCCTCAGGATCCTGGCATCGCCCGGGGCCACCGGGTCCTGCCCTGAGCCGTAGGTACCTGAGCTGTGGCTCTGCGCCGGGGCTGAGTTGTGGCCCCTCTCCAGCATCCCTGTGGTGCCCGCTATGGGGTCAAGGGGAGGATTCGGTACCCAGCGCTGAAGCAGTAGAGACCCCATGCCCCAGCAGGAGCCCGTGGCTGGGAGCCAACTGGGTGCCACCACCCCTTGGGGAAGTGAGCTTGCTCCCAGCGTGGCCCTGGAGCTCCTGTGGGTCGGGGTTCAGCCCACGCAGCACGTGGGTCCCAGCCCCGTCCCTCTCCTGGGGTGTCTCTGGCCCCATGTGCAGGGCACCCGGCTCTGGCTGCCTGCCCTGGATCGTCGAGCGGCTGCTGGAGGGGAACAGCCTGACATTCCTGCTGCTCTGCGTGACACTGCCAGGTACCCCCTGGGAGTGGGACACTGCTTCAGGGTCCCCCTTCCCTGAGGGGTCCCCCCATCCTGCCCCATGCTTGGCCCTGTGTCCCTGGCCACTGCCCAGAGACACTTGTCATCAAAAGGCAGACACCAGCTCCGCTCACCCACGTCAGCCCTGGGCCAGGCGTTGGGACTTCCCCATGCTGGTGGCACCCCACGATCCCTGCCTAGGGCTTGCTGCTTCCCCAGACACCTCCCAAGAAGAGGTCCTGGCAGCCCTGGGGCTGGCCGAGCGGGTCAAGGAGAGGACCAAGACCATCTCAGCCACGCTCTGGGACCCCGCGCGAGAGGTGGCGGCACGTCGGAGGGAGATGCGGGGGCTGCGGGCAGAGCTGCTGGCTGGAGCTGGCCTCCCCCAGCAGAAGACGGCTGTGGCTCAGCTGCGGAGAGCCCTGCAGGAGCTGAAGGTGGGGAAAAGCCCCTGGCCACCAGATGGGACCAGAATGGCACCAATTCCTCCCAGCTGGATGAGGTCCAGGCTCTGTCCTGGTGTCACACACTGAGGGCAGGGGCTGGGGGATGCCTGCTGGGGGTAGGATGTGTCCCTGGAGCTGGGCTGTGCCTGGAGGTCTCCAGAACCCCACAGCTCCCTTTTCCAGGTGCTGAAGAGCCAAAGATGGGAGAAGAAGCAGATGGCAGCCGAGATGCTCAGGACAAGCCAGGTGCATCCACCCAGTGCCAAGGTGAGCACAGGTCACGACCCCCTCTATCCAGGGACAAACCCTGTACAGGAGAAGTCCTGAGTTCTGGCTGTGTCCCCATAACGCCTCCTCCCGCTGCTCCAGGACAGGGTCTCTGCATGGAATATGGCACTGGACCAGCAGCCTGGCACCCCAATGCCCCCGACCGGTCCCAGCCTGGAGCCAGCAGATCTGGGGTGTGGGGACAGGCGTGCATCCCATGCCTGGGTGGCTGATATGTGGGCCCGGAGCATCGCTTCACATGGTGGGAAAAGGCTTCTCCTGGGTGGGAAGAGGCCTCAGTGCTTCATTTAACCTGCCACTTCAACCTTAACACTCTCCTCAGCCCCACCAGGTCACCCTCACCCTCCTCCCTTCTCCCACCCAGGGCCAGGTGCCCACGAGAGCTGCCAAGCCCCGGGGAGTGCAGGGCGAGGGCTGCTGGAGGAACCCTCACCAAGCCGAGCGCCACAGCCATGGCCACTGACCGGCAGTGACACGGTGAGTGGAAGCCCACTGGGAGCTCCTGGGTGGGAGCAGCACCCAGCTGCTCGCAACCCCTCAACTGGGACCCAGCCGCTGTCTCAGCTGGCTGTGTTCTCTGCCAGGCTGGGGACCGGCACTGGCCGTGCCCATCCCTGGAGGTCCAGTGTGCCCTGGCCAAGGCACAGAGGCAGCGGCTGTGGGCTTGGCGCTGCTGGCTCCTCCGGCAGGAGCTCGGCGATGGGGCAGTGCCAGGGCCGGAGGCTGGCAGAGAGGTGGGTGCAGGAGGAGAGCCTGTCATCATGGCCTCCAGGCTCCCCTCCTTCCCTGGCACTGCGCTCCCAAGGTGGGGCAGCCCCAGGGAGCAGAGACACGACAGAGCTGCCCTGTCCCCCGCAGTGGGACCCAGCCCGCTGGCAGCAGGAGGTGGCCGCGTTGGGCCTGAGCCTGGAGGCTGCGCGGAGGGAGCGTGAGGCGGCCGAGTGGAACCTGGAGGCCTCACTGAGAAGCCACCGGCAGGAGATGCAGGTCTGCAGGCAGGACCTGCTGCGGGTGGGCGGCCAGGGCTGTGCCAAGGCTGGGCCAGGCAGCTCCGGGAATCCTCACAGGCGATTCGGGACCAGCAGCGTCTGGCAGAGGAGCAGAGGGAGGCCCTGGACCGCAGGCACCAGGTCCTGCTGCAGAAGGTGCCCCAGGACGGCACCAAGCTCACCACATGCAACCAGCAGCTGCGGGAGCCCCGACGGCTGAGCGTGGCTGATGCTGCCACACAGACACCCTGAGAGGCTCAGGGTGTGGGGGGACAGGAGCCCTGCAGACCCTGCCACCTCAACCCTGCAGAAGACTCCAGAGACCTTCTTGGGGCCTTTCAGTACTTCATGGGGCCCATCAGAAAGATGGGGACAATCTTCTTTAGCAGGGCCTGTTGTGACTAAACAAGGGGTGTTGCTTTTCAACTAAAAGAGGGAGATTTAAACTGGAGAGAGAAATTTTTTACCCTGATGGTGTTGAGACCCTGGCCCAGGTTGCCCAGAGAGTTGGCCAACACCCCATCTCTGGAACCATTCTGGGTGAGGTTGGACAGTGCTCTGAGCAACCTGCTCTAGGTGCAGATGTCCCTGCTCCCCACAGGGGGCTGGACTAGCTGACCTCAAAAAGTGCCTTCCCACCCAAACCAGCCTGTAATTCTATGATAACCCCTGGCCCCTGGCTTGAGCCACCAGCCCTGATGCCAGGGCAGCACCGAGCCCCAGTGAGAGCAGTTCCCCGCAGGAACCTTGCCCCAGGGACACTGCTCCACCCGGGGAAAACACTGCTCTGCTGCTGGGAAGCTCCCAGCAGAGCACAGGCTAGAGCATGGCCCTGCTCCGGGACCAGAGTGGGCAGCGTGGGCGGGCTGGTGTCCCCTTGGATGCTGCCATGTAGAATAAAGCAGGTGCCCCTTCACCCATGAGCATCGTTGGGCTCAGCCGTGCCCCAAACCCCTGCCCCGCAGGGCAGATCCTTCCCGCAGGGAGGACAGACACGCACATGCTGTTAACTGCAGCTTTAATAACCCCGGGCAGAGCCAGCAGCGGGTTCGCCCGCAGCGTCCGTACAGATCCGGGTGCCCTCTCCCTTGCGGGGAGCAGGTAAAACCGTTCCCACAGCCCCCCCATTCCCCCTCCTCTCCACACGGAGTGGGGACACTGTGGCCTGAGGAAGGGAAGCGGGGCCAAGGGACAGCAGCAGCCCCTTGGCCAGGGCCCGGGATGAGCCGGAAAACCACAGAGGTGGGAGATGTCCCCGAGGCAGGGGGAGGCCAATGGCTGGAGCACCGCTGTGCTTCCAATGCCAGCACCAAACACCCCTGAGGAAGGACCCAAGGCCACTCTGGTGCTCACAGGGCAGGGAAGCAGCAGTTAAGTGACCCCGTAGTACAAGTGGACAGCGAGGCTGATGCAGGTGACGGCGACGAAGAAGAGGAGGGTGAGCTGCAGGTTGAAGAGGGCGACAGACAGGAGGGCGTTGACCAGGATAGAGCAGGAGATGACGAAGAGCCTGGTGATGTTGCTGCTGTGCTTCATGACCACGGACATGATCAAGCCGTTCAAGGCCTGGCTGACCACAATCACCAGCACCCAGGAGGAGAAGCCCTCCAAGAAACCGCCCTCTGAGCTGCTCCAGAAGTAGCCACTCAAGTTGAGCAGGACCCCGAAGCAGTAAAGGAAGAGGTTCTGAAGGCTGAGTGGCAGCGCCTGGCTTTTCAGGATGGCCTCCGTGTAGACAGCAGACAAGCCCGAGATCAGGCAGTACACCGAGATCAGCAACAAGCCCACCGGTGTGATGTGCAGGTGCATCTCGGAGGGGCCGCCAGGCTCCTGCAGACCCCCCCAACTGTAGCTCACCCCTGCAGCCAGCAGCAGGAGCAGGGCCAGCCACTTGCGCACGCCCAGCCTTTGGTGCAGGAAGAGGCTGTAGAGGAGCGCGGTGCTGACGATCTTTAAGTTACTCAGGACCTGGTAGGTGCTGGGATCCATGAAGAGCTGCATGTGAACCACGAGGTTGTTGTTGGCAGCGTAGAGCAGGGCAGAGAGGGCGAAGGGGGTGACGTGGCGCCAGGACACGGCGACTCCTAGCAGCTCTCGGTCCCAGGTCAGCAGGAAGAGGAGGGAGAACACCAACTTTGTCAGCTCAACGAGAACCACAACAGAGGTGGAGCTGAAGGGGATCCTCCCGTCCACCTTGCAGCGGGTCAGGAGTGGGGCGTGAGAGCCATAGATGGCTACAGACAGGACCAGCATCAGCCCCCACAGCCCCCTCCGCAGCCCCCGCTTTGCAGAGCCAGCAGCGTTACCAAACATCACCACGTTCAGGCAGTAGACCCGCAGCCTAGAACATTCAAGGAGAGACCAAATACCATGAATTTAATCAGCCTGATTAGAACAGGAAGTTACTGGCTACATTTCCAAGGAGTTCGAAGAGAACCATTTTGTCTTTTATCAGGAAGAGAACTACCAGCCTCTCCAGGGAGCCACACAAAGCATGATCCCAGGGCGAAGTGTGCACTAGGCAGGAGGGTGTGCGGATGCTGAGTGCAACGATGTGTCACAGGCAGCCTTTCAGTCTGCAGGAGCATGGGGACAGAGGTGAGGGGACAAAGCAGCTGGCAAACCGTTGGCCACTGGCGATTCCAAGCTAGCGTGGGTTAGTGGAGTGCTGGCTGCTGCCATGACACTCTAATAAACACCCCATGCCCAGACCTGCTGACATCTCGCAATGATGTGGTGTGAAGCCCTTTTGCAATGTACGTGCCGTGCTTCTGAAAGCCCTGGGGATCTTCTGCGCTCGCTAACTACGGAGCACTGTTCCTACAGCCGCTGCCGCCCAATGGCCCCTCGCTAGTCCCGACCTTTCTTCAGCGAACTGAAATAGTCCCGGATTGTCTTTTCAACGTTGGGGACGGCGTAGTTCTGAGCAGCATATATCCCAGTGCAGGTGCCGGCCACGAATCCCAGGACGGCCGAGAAGCGAAGCTTGGCTATCAGGTAGCCCGCCAGGAAGCCTTTGAGGAAGGGCGAAGCCAACAGGGAACCATCCTGAGGAGAAGAGCCGAGAGTGAGGCCACCAGGCAGGGCCGGCTCGCGCAGGGAACGCGCAGGAACGGGGATGTTCATTTTCCCCGAGCACCCTCAAGCCGGGTGACCGGAGCCACAGCGGCGGCGGCCGCGCGTTACCTGCCCCACGCCGGCCTGCACCTCGTCCTCCACCCTGCGCTGCAGGCTCTCCAGCTGGTCCTTCAGGAAGGCGAGGTCCTTCAGCTTGGGAAGCGGGTCCTGGGGGAGACACAGGGGCTGACGGCCGGCACCGCCCGAGGACGGGGCCCGGGGCAGAGACGGGGCCCGGGGCAGAGACGGGGCCCGGCTCCCGGACAGGCCGCGCCGCCACACTCACCTTTCCGTCCGCCATCTTGGCGCACGCGCTGCTACCCCCCCCGGGGCGCCCCCCGCCGCTGATTGGGCCGCGGCGACCCACGTGACACCCTCCACCCCGCTCGCCCCCCGCCCTCCGCGCGCGGCCCCCGCCGCCGTCCCGCCCGGCGCCATCTTGAGGCGGGGCCGGGAATGAGGGGGGGGGCTGCCGGGAGGGGCGGGGGCGGTGCCTGAGGCCCGGCCCTGCACCGGGGGCGGGGGCTGAGGCGGGTACTCAGTGAACCAAGCTCCGCACAGCCCCGGGAGAGCCGGGGCTGACTTTGAGCGGGGAGCAGCCGGACCTCGCGGCCTCGGTCTGGGCTCCTCAGAGCGTCTGTCGGGGTCCTGCTGCCTTCCCGGGCCCCCGGGGCGAGGGGGGCTCTGGCAGCTACCGGGGAGATAGTGGCTGGAGCCGTGGAAGGACACCCGGAGAGGAAGGAGGCCCAGAGAGGAATTGTTTGGCCCGTGTGTGTGGGATGAGCGTTTGGCCCTCGCCAGCCCAAGGGGGAGGAGATGTTTCCCTGTGACCCGGGCTGACCCTGTCAATCCGTGGTGCCTGTCACAGGGCCCACATGGGCCAGCTCGTGTGTCCAGAGGGCCCTGCTGGAGGTGTGGATGGAGGAATGGCTACCATAGGGCAGCAGCCACGGAGGAGAAGTGCAGGTGGAGAGGCAGTCTGTGGAAGTGCCCCAAGAACTGTTGCAGGCTGGAGGCCTGTAGCTCATGGTGTTCCCCAGGGGTCAGTGCCAGGTCCAGTCTTGTTCAACATCCTCATCAGTGACCTGGATGGAAGGACAGAGCGGACCTTCAGGCACTCCTCCCACTTTGTATCATCATCAAACTTTCTGATGCTGCACTCTCAGGTCATTGATGAATATGTTTATAAGACCAGATCCAGTACTGACTCCTGGGATCACTGCTGGCTACAGGCCTCCAGCTCGACCCTGCACCACTGATCATGACCCTCTGAGCTCTCTCACCCAACTAGCTCTCAATCCACCTCATTGTCTACTCATCTAACCCACACTTCCTGAGTTTCCTAAGGAGGATGTTATGGGAAACAGTGTCAAAAGCCTTGCTGAAGTCAATGTAGATGACACTGACCTCTTTGTCCTCATCTACCCAGACAGTTATGGCATCACAGAAGGCTATCAGATTGGTCAAGCATGATTTCCCCTGGTGAATACATGTTGGCTTCTCCCAATAACTTTCTTTTCTTCCACAGGTTCTGACATGACATCCAGAACAATTTGTTCCATCACCTTTCCAGGGATGGAGGTGACACTAACTGGCCTGTATTTTCCTGGATCCTCCTTATTGCCCTTTTTAAAGACTGGAGTGACATTGTCTTTCCTCCAGGCACCTCTCCTCCATGACCTTTCAAAGATGATGAAGAGTGGTTTAGCAATAACATCAGCCAGCTCCCTCAGCCCTGGCGGGGGCATCACATTGGGGCCCACGGGTTTATGGATGTTCAGCCTGGCTAAGTGGTCGGTCTCTAACCTGGTCCTCTTCTACCAAGGGAAAGTCTTCCTCTCTCCAGACCTTTTCCCTTATCTCCAGGGTCCAGGACTCATGAGAGCTGGTTTTAGCAGTGAAGGCCGAAGCAGAGGTGGCATTTCAATAACTCCGCCTTCTCTGCCTCGTCCTTAAGTGCAGGATGAAGCTGAGGCAGCTCAACTGCTTTTGAAGATGTGACGCTTGCGAAGAACTGACACGGGAGGGCAGCACAGCCCTACAGAACAGGCACCGCCGCGCTCTCCGGGGGCTGCTTCCTCCCCAGAGGTGTTCCCATCACCAACCTCACGGGCCCTTGTCTGCAGAAGATGATGGGCACGTTTTCCCCCACCGCAGCAACCCCTCCCTGGCTGGCCCGGACACGTCTCTGCCAAGAACTTGCTTTATTTGAGCCTCGTGAAGTGACCACAGCAGAACAAGCCGGTGACAAAGTGGCAGCGTGCACAAATGTTCTTCGTGTGCCGGGACCTGCAGTTGTCAGCCAAAACCACCTGCTCTGCCCTAACTACCTGGGTGCAGGGTTTAAGGATGCAAATAAAAGCAGGTCCTGGTGAATCTTTCCTGCTGTTGTCAAGCCTCAGAAATAGTCCCTTTTGGCTTCTTCTCCCCTCCTGCCTCGATCCGGAACCGTTTTGCGTTCTCAAGGCTCCATAATGTGACCTTTCCAAATAAACATCAAGTTTCTGCTCAGAGGCTCCAGGACCTGTTCTGGTTCCTGCTGGGACAGAGATGATTTTCCTTCTGAGTGGGTAGATCTGTGCCGTGTTTTGGATTCGGTGTGGGAGCTGGTACGAGAGGAATGCTGATAACGTGCTGATGGGTTTAGTTGGGGCTAAGGAATTAAGGACTCGTCAGCTTCCCAAGTTTTGCTGGTGTGCAGGTGCCCAGGAGCTGGGGAGGGACCATGGCCAGGGCAACAGGCCCAGGCTGGCCAATGGAATATCCCCAATCATCCAGCATCACGCTCAGCGTGCCGATGAGGGCTGGCTGGGAATCTGGGGCTCTCTCTCCTGGGATTGTGGTTTTGGGATTTTCTCCTCTGGGATTGTGAGCTGGGAATGGGCCAGGCATCGGTGGGGGGGCGGTGAACAATTCCACTGCATGTCCCTCATTTCTGTAGTCTGTGTGTGGTGACTTGAGGACATAGGACAAGAGGAAATGGCCACAAGTTGTGGCCAGGGGAGGTTTAGGTTAGAGCTGACAAATAATTTCTTCCCCTCCAGGGTTGTCCAGGCCTGTCCCAGGCTTCCCAGGTCAGTGGTGGAGTCCCCATGCCTGAAGGGGTTTCAAAGCCGTGGAGATGTGGTGCTGAGGGACATGGGTTAGTGGTGCCCTGGCAGTAATGGGTTAATGGTTGGACTTAATGAACTTGAAGGTCTCTTCCAACCAAAACAATTTGATGATTCTATGAGCTGGGCCTTTTTCCCCCTCATGGTGGTGGGTACAGTGGCAATGAGGTCATGGGCCTTCATGGTGGATGCTCCTGCCCTGCTGGGGTGTGCCAGCAGTGGGCCAGGCCGCATCACTGCTGCTGACACCCTGTGGCATCTTCAACCAACGAAGAAGCTGAGGACTCCTGAGTCAGGTCTGACGTGGAACGACCACAGTTAGCTCAAAAACTGAGCTTCTTGGGAGCTCAAGGGGAAGCTGGTCACCTTCTCTTTGGCTTGGGCAGCAACCTTCTGCTTCTTCTGAGGTCTGATTTTCCTGCATCTGATTCAGCTCTGTCCATGCTTCACTCTGCCAGCTGAGGCTCTCCCCTTGCCATGGGCTTGGCCACGGCTTCACTCGCGAGCAGCGGCAGGAGCAGAGCTTTTGGCCAGCAGCACCTTCTGCTGGAACGCGGTTGTGCTGTCAGGTTTCCTCTGGGCTTGCTCCTGACTTTCTACCTGTCCCCTGCTCAGAGGGGCTGAGCTCATCTGCCATCTTCAGCTTGACCGAAGGTGGTGACGGGCAGGATATTTGAAGGCACCCGTTTGGTAAGGGAATAGGATGTCAGGAAGGAGAGGGGGTGTGCATCTCACGAGGATCCCCAGCTCATTTGAAGGCAGAAACCCTCTGGGACAGAGGGCTCAGTGCCTCTGCTGCTTACACAGCTGCTTCTGGCTGCCCTGTGTGTTGCTGAGCTCAGAGCCGATGCCGTGTGGTTGCCCTGAACCTCATCAGGTGCCTACAGCGGTCACTCTGTGCCTGTGGAACGCTGGCCCAGAAGAGGAGGTGGGTGAGCAGGACCCAAGCCCACCAGCCTGCACCCCAGCACCAGGCTCGTTGGGTGCAGCACTACCTGCACCCAGGGGTGCACATCTCCGGCCGTGAGCAGGAGGCCCCTCACCCAGAGCAGCCCAGTTCTCCCCTCACCCTCGGCACCTCCTGGAGACCTCGGTAAAGGTCCCCGACACCTCCGCAGACCAGCAGACTGAGAGGAGCTGGCTCCTTGCAGCGGCTGTTGCTGTCACCAGCCCTCCCTCAGCAGCCCTTTCAGCAGCCGGCTCTGCCCGTTGCACAGCTGCCGTACCCAGAGATTAGGCTGCAGATTAAGGTTTTACTGAATCCTGAAATGGGCTCCAATTCCCAGTCCCAGCGGGACCAACGTGCAGCCAAATCTCCTCTGCAAGCTGGCTGGGCTGGAGCTGGGGAGAGGGATCTCCCATCGTCTGCCCCCATGGCCATAAAGGTGGAGCCCCGATATTCACCCGGGCTGCTTTGCTGGGAGGCAGCTGCCAGGTAAGAGCTGGTTTATCCTGGTTAAAAAGACCTCGTGAGTGATGGGAGGAACTGGACCTGTTTCATGAGTGGCTTTAGATGAGAGAGGAATAAGCTGCTGCCGATCCCTCTTTACTCAGGGTCAAGCTGAGGGCAGAAGGTCTCAGCACAGAGTGCACTTCCAGGTCTGGAGGATGGCACCAGCCCATGAGGGACAGCAAATGTTGTTCTACAGGGCACATGGGGCTCTCGGGCATCCCCAGAACCCTGTCACCTCCACCCTGCATGAGGGGAAGGGTGTCTGAGTGCCTGCTGGGCATGGGCTGCCTATTGCCCAGGAGCCTGAGCGGGTCCTAGGGGCCTTTTGAATCCCAGAGGCTTCCAAAGGTGGTTAGGGAGCCAGGTTACAGGCTCTCTGTTCCTCCATGTGCCAGCTGGGCTTCACAGCACTGCCAGGTCACACAGCTCTGGCCACAGTGTCACTCGTGCTTGGTCTCCTGAGGGACCATCAGGCTCGCTCACCTGCCCCATGGTCAGCCCAGGTCATGCTGGGCACTGCTAGGACTGTGCTGGCTTCCCAGCTGGAAAGCGTCCTGGCAGCAGCTCACCATGGGCACTGTATTTCTCAGCCACATCCTTGGCCTGGGCAGTCCCTTGGGAGAAGGCTCCATCTCCTTTCAAGCTGAGTCTCTTTGGCAAGTGTGCTGCGGGGTGCCCAGGACCACCCTGGTCCTGGGAACAGCCCCTTTCGTCCGAGGCATCTCCAGGCAGATCCTGGAGGAGCACGTAGACAGAGACAAGAAACAGTCTGTCTCAGATCCATGCTGAGCGGATCCTCTGCACATCCTCTCACCTGTTCCCACCTGACCACATGGGGCCCGAGTGGGCAGGGGGGGCCCAGCTTGCTGGGCATGTTGTGGGTATCTCACCCCCAGGCACGGAGGCCTGAGCAGCCCAACATGTGGTGTCTTGCACCAAAAACCCCCACGCAAGTTGTCCCAGGACTGTTCCCTGCCCCTTTCCCAGAGCTCCAGGGAGTCTGTCACATCCTTTGGGGCTGGAGAAACCCTTCTGTGAAGTGCTTGGGAGGAATGTGGGCTCGGAGGGCATCAGTGGACACTGCAGCTGGCTCTCAGCATGAAAGTACCAGGTGGAGCAAAGGCAGGGAGGTGTCTACACTGTGGGACCACCAAATGTCAGAGTTCTCCAGACCTGACCCCCTCTTCTCCCACCTCCACATCCCAAATGGGTGGCAAGCGAGGATGTTCATATGTGACTGCAGAGTGGGTCCACCAGACCGGAGGGTACCTTGGGGGTCCTGCACATCCTCCTTGTGCCTGCAGAAGCCATCAGACGAGTGAGGCCACCCACTCTGGCTGGGTGGGTTGGACCCTGTGCATGCGCACACAAACACACACACGCACAGAAACACACACACACAAACACACAGAGAAACACACTCACACACACAGAGACATGCTTGGGACTGGGATTTCCAAAACCCCAACACCGCGGGACGTCCAAGGGGAGGGGGCATCGTGCACATCGTGCTCATCGTGCCCAGGATTCAGGATAATGCAACTTGCCCCAGAGGAAAAGGCTTTTCTGTGGCACAACATCAAAGCAGATTAAACCAAAAATCCACCTACGGAATAACACACGAGATGCAAAGAACAAAGGAAAGGGGAAGCGTGTCACAGGACTGTGGTTTGAGTCAGCAGTTTCCAGTAAACGTGCTGGGCAGGAGGTTCTGGGGGGCAGCTGCTGCGGGATGCTGGGGATACTGCCCCGGGCAGCACTTGCAGTGAGGGGAAGGGGCCTGTGGAAGGGGGTGCGGGGTCCCCGGGGCTGGACTCTTCAGAAGCAGTCGCTGCGCAGAGGCTGTGGCAGGTCCGACCCGCTGATCTGGAGGTTGAGCTCTGCCGAGTCAAGGGTTGTGGATGGGGCGTGTGGGTGGTTGCCCTCGTGGATGGCGTACTCCTCGTGACACTGCTGCCAGAGGTGCCAGAGGATCTCTCTGGACAAGAAGTGTGTCTCTGCTTCTTCTGGCTCTGGAACAGAAGAAAGACAAACCCACCTTCACTGGCCGGGCATGAGACAGGGGGCTGGGCAGGGAGCAAAGTCTCTGGGAAATGACCCAAAATATTTAGAATTTACTGAGTGGTCAAAATGGGGTTCTTATTTCCCCCATTCATCATGACAGGAGAAAGAATCACAGAACCCCCAGCATGGTGGGGCTTGGAAGAGACCTCTTGGGAGGTCTCTGCTCCAGCAGGGTCACCCAGAGCAGGGTGCCCAGGATCACAGCGTCCAGGCGGGTTTGGAATCTCTCCAGAGAAGGAGACTCCACAGCCTCTCTGGGCAGCCTGGGCCAGGCTCTGCCACCTTCACAGCAAAGAAGTTTTTCCTCATGTTGAGGTGGAACTTCCCGTGTTAAGAAATTAAGACACAAAGAGCAAGAAGGAGAGTCAAATACAGGCACTACGTGCTGGATTTCCAGCAGTGCTGGTTGTGATGGGAACTACCTTGCCAGATGGAAACGCTTCTCCCTGTTGGGGAGAGAGCTGAATTTCCTCTGAAAAACAAAGAGATTCATCCCAGCAAGAAGCAGCAGCTGTTTTCAAGCCCCTGCTGCTCTGGTGGAGGTGAGAAGAAGGGAAACAAGGAAGATGGGAAGCAGGGAAAGCCTCACTCCCACACCCATCCCACTGCCCATGCCAGCCACTACTCCCAGGAACATCAGGGCAATTCCCCTTCCCCTGGAAGCCCACAGTTAAACCTATTCCTCCAGGGAGTGTTCTTGCTGCCCCAGCAGAAGACTGTTTTTCTCAGGTGCCTTCGGGGACTTTGACAAGGACCAGCTCTGCCAGTTTCCCCCCTGCTCCTCTGAGACCCACAGCACGTGGTCCTGCTCTGTCAGGAAGCAGCACACCCAAGCCCACCACAGCAGGGACCCCTCATGGCCACCTGAGTGGGGATATCAGCCAAGTGCTGCACAGATCCTGACTACTTAGAATCAAAAAATCATTTTGGTTGGAAGAGACCTTTAAGATCAAGGAACCCAACTGCTCCCCCAGCACTGCCAGGGCAGCACTAAACCATGTCCCTCAGCACCACATCTCCACGGCTTGGAAACCCCTCCAGGGATGGGGACTCCACCACTGCCCTGGGCAGCCTGGGACAGGACTTGACAGCCCTTGCAGGGAAGAAATTGTTTTTCACATCCAACCTAAACCTCCCCTGGCACAACTTGAGGCTGACTCCTCTTGTCCTGTCTCTTGTTCCTTGGGAGAAGAGACCGACCCCACCTGGCTCCAAACCTCCTGTCAGGGAGCTGTCAAGAGCAGTAAAGGTCTCCCCTTGTTTGCCCTGATTCAAGGTCACTCAAGGAGCTGGGAGGGCACAGCCACCATGCTGGGCACCCCTACCCTCTTCGTGTCCTCGCTCACCCTTGTATGCAATGAGCCGGTAGGTTCCTGCGCACTCCTTGGAGCCTTTCAGGATCTCCTCCAAGGTCCTGTAGAAAAGCTTGGCCTGCTCCAGGCGGTCCTCCCTGCTGAGGGCAGCACACTCATCCTGGGACATGGCATAGAGGGACTGCAGAGGGGTGGCAAACTCCACTGCGCAGTGCCAGAGCTGCAGGGACAGAAGGAACAGACACAGGGGCAGGAGCACAGAGTGCCAAGCAGAGGCCTTAAGACTTCTTGTCAGCTCCTTGGTCTGTCCTGCACAGGCGCTGGGCCACCAGGACAGGGACACTGCTTCTGGCCCCAGTGTCCCCCTGCCCTGTGTTGAGCAAGGGAAGAGTAACTGGCCTGGCAGGTCCAGCCATGCCCAGTGCTCCTGCTGGGCTCAGGGAGCTGCTTCTCTTCTGCGGGGCCGCGGGGCACAGCATGGGTGGTGGTTTTCCCCATGGAGTTTGGTCTCCTATGGAGACAGCCCTTGCCCAGGTCTGGTCACACCTTGTTGGTGGCTTTGCTGCTAGACCAGGGAAAGTCTGAGCATCCTAACGGAGAGGAGAAGGGAGAGAAGGATGAGCCCTGGTGAGATGAATGCATGGCTAGAAGGAGGCTGATCAAACACATGAGGAGAGAGTTGGAGCAGGTGCCAAGGGTGGGAGTAGCATCGCTGCCATGCACTGGGTCACCCACTGGTGAAAAGAGGGGACTGGGGAAACTGGGGGAGAGTCATATCATACAGTGACTCACACGGACATTTTCTAGCACCTCTTGACAACAAAGGGAAATATTGATTTGTGCCATGGCAAGTGATGCTCTGCATGCCATGTCTGCGTTTTCTATTCTGCTCATTTTTAATGCTGTTTTCTGGATTCCAGGAGGGTTCAGTGAGCCCAACATCCCTGCAAGGGCTGAGCCTGGGAGGAGGCAGCCAGGAGGAAGGGGTGCAGGTGGCCAGCACAAACAGGATGTCTCCATCACACGGAAGCCTGCTGGGAGTATCTACTAGGAGAGGATACACTGTCCTGCCCTTATGGCCACTTCTGGGCCGGGATCTGAGGCCAGAAGACCTTTGGGCTGATGCACATGGACCACTCTCCTGACTCTGCCCTCATTATACCTTGTTGTCTTCATCCCTGATTCTGTAGAGGCTCTGTTTGTAGACCCTTTTCTTGGTGCCAGCTCGGGTCAGGGTGATTTCAGGGAGGTCCGTCACATACTGGATATTGCTGTCAGCTTTCTCCAGGTCATCGTAGATGTCACAGCTCAGAGGGACCAAGATGTGGAGCTTCCAGGTCTCCCTGCATGCCAGCAGGTTGGGGTTGGCTCTGCTGAATTCCTCCATTGACTTCTTCAGCCCTGGTGGAAGAGAGCATTGGGCAGAGGTCCCTGGCGTGAGTACAGCTGCTTTCTACCTTGATCCCCATTTCCCTGTGAAAGTGGGAGGATTGTTAACAGGAGTGATTTCAGTCTGTAGGCAGGAAAATGCAGGGGAACAGCTACGTACGTGGCAGGACTATTTTTAGGTACCCAATGTAATAAGACCAGGCAAGCCCGTGAGCGACATTGTGCTTGGACCTCTCAGACATCTCGGACACTTCCACTGCTGAGGGTTTCTGTGGAGGGAAGGAAAGACAGCGTGGTGATGGTGAAAGTGGACACCTGGGCTCTTCTGAAACAGTTGGTTCTCTGTGGGGACTGGAGAGTGGCTGCCCTCTCCAAAGAGATCTGGAGACTGAGCAGCACTGCTGCCCCATGCCACCTTCCACCAAGGTCCACCACCACACAGCCCCTGCAGATGAGGAAGCTGATGCTGGGACAAGCTAGGCACCTTTCTGTTTGCACCCTCCCTTGGGATTGTGTGTCCCAGTGCAAATTGTGCATCTGCCCAGTGCTTCTACCATGTGGGAGGAGACAACCCAGTGCCAGGCGGGGTTTCCAGAGCTACCAGTGGCCCCTGCCAGCGCTGTGTGTTCAATTCTTTACAGGAAGAAATTCTTTAATAGTGAGGATGGTGACATTGGCACAGGTTGCCCAGGCAAGTTGTGGGTGCTCCATCATTGGATGTATTCAGATCCAGGTTGGACAGGGCCATGAGCAACCTGGTCTAGTGGGAGGTGTCTCTGCCCATGGCAGGGGGGCTAGAACTGCACGATCTTTGAGGTCACTTCCAACCCAAGCTTTTCTACAATTCTGTGATTTGGGTGGAAATGGGTGTTCAGTCCCCAGAGGCACCTGGTGGCTGCCCTCCCCAAAGCACCTGTGTGATCCCCTCTCCCCTTCCAGCTCTGCTGGGGCAAAGAAGATCCCTCCCAGTGCAGAGGTGCCCTGAGCGTGGTTCTGCCACCCACAGCATGCTTGATAATTAACCCTTTGGAGACCACACAGGCTGCCCTTTTCCCTCAAGTACCAGCTTAATGGACAGATTTAATGGACAGGGGGGTCCCAAGGGTGACCCCCCTATACCACCCCTGTTGTTTTGGTCTCGGCAGGGCTGCTGCCAGTGCTCGGGGCCAGCTGCCCTCCTGAAAAGGCAACCAGATCCTGCTGCCAACGTGAGTGGCATGATGGAGGACACCAGCTCCTCGGGGCTGAGCTAACGAGAGAGTTTCTCCTGCTGCAGGGGCCCCACAGAGCTGGATCGATGTGGTCCCCAGGAGGTGTTGGTGCCTTACGTGGAGCCCCAGAGCGATATTAAGGAGCTGGCACAGGCTGGCCAGGCCGAGGTGGAGGCTGAGTGGTTGCCCGTCTCCATCGAGAAGAGCCACGTAGGCTGAGCCGCAGATGAGCAGCAGGGGCCCGTTCCAGCGCAGGGGGAAGCAGGCGCTCAGTGCCCTCCAGAAGCTGCCACGGTGCCTGGGTGGGAGAGGGAGGCAGGAGACAGTCTGGTGGTCACCTGCCCATGGGATACTGGCCAAGGGATGCTCCCACCTCCCTGCCAGAGTTGCTGACCTTCTAGAGTGGTTCAGAGCCAGGGAGCCCTGTGGGACCTTGGGTGCCTCCAGCAAGGAGAGGGCTTGTGTCTCTTACAGCACCCGCAGGTCTCAGTGGGGAGCAGATGCAATGTCACCCTGGACATCAAAGGGAGATGATCTCCAACAGCCCTGTGCCCTCTAGCACTGGGAGAGGCTGGAGACCCAAGATCCATTCCCTGGGGAAAAGGCAAGCTAAGGAGCTACCGCCGAGAGGACAGGGAAAGGTCCATAGACATACACGTGGAACTGGGCAGGCAGGGAAGGGGGCGAGGAGGAGGAAGAGGAGGAAGATATGAGAGGGACAGGAAGCCGATGGAGAGCAGTGTGTGCTGCTGGGGCACAGCAGGTAGAGATGAGGAGCAGCTCCCCCTCGCAGCTCCCCAGAGGCTGATGTTCCCTTGTCCCAAGGGTGACCCCCAAAGCCCCAGCGACAGCCACCCCTGCACTGGCTCACCTGGACCGGAGGTGGAAGATCTCCTCTGCCAAGTAGCAGGTGCCCTTCAGCAGCGCCCCGATCTGCAGGGCTGCAAAGTGGAGGGTGAGGCTGCGGGCGGTGGGCACGAGGGGCTCCCCGGAGAGGTACAGCCCCGCGGCACACAGCACCAGGAGCAGGTACACGCTGCCCTGCGCTCGCCCGCCCCGGGCCTGGGGGATGAGCAGGATGCTGGGGTGGCCCGGCCACTGCCGCTCCGGAGACATCTGCGAGAGTGGGGAAGGGTGGGAAGGGGGCTCAGCGGTAGCTGTGGCACCCCAACGCACGCAGCTGAAACGCAGCCCCTTCCGAGGAGGTTCCCTGGGTGCTGCCCACCGTGCCAAGATGGGCTCGGCAAGACAGAGCCCGGCTGGCCACCCCGCTCCCAAACCGATGCCAGCCCTCCCCGCTCCGCAGCCGTGGGTCCCTTGCTCCTCTTGCCGCACTCACTGGGGCCCTTATCAGCAGGGAGGTCACCGGAGGCTGCCTGGGTTTCCCGCACGGCAGTCGGTGGGCTCTGCGCTCCAAGCTGGGCACCGTACAGGCTTCTGGAGCCTGGGGTGGAAAAAACACTTGGAAATGAAAATGAAAATGAAAAAAGGGCTGTTTCCGCCTCAGGCGGCTTACAGAAAACACCCGAGTCCTCCCATGCAGGGCACCCGTGGGATCTCCCAGCCCACAGGAAACCCAGGCACCCGGCAGCTCCGGGTGGATGTTTCATCAGCTGTAAGCTTACACCTCTGGAAAACCCCAGGATATCTGCCAGGCTGAGCTGAGCTGGAATGAGGAAGGACACCAGAATTTATCGAGATTTCGTGTATGAAGTGCAGCAGATTACAAAGGTTGGATTCATGAAGCGCAAGGTGTTTCCAGGGGCTAAACAGAAGCAGATTCCTTCCGGTGGAGAGGGTAGCTCAGAGTGCCCCCCATCCCCACTCCCCGTGCACCTCTGGGAGTTGTTGGCTCAGGAAGCAGTGCCCATGGGCACTGGCAACACAGCCGGGGCTGGTGCAGGGAGGGGCTTCCTGCAGCAGGGCTCTTGATGGCCCTCAAACCTGCCAGGTCCCTGGTCTGAGCAGCAGAATCAGCAGCAGTGAGGTATGACCCGTCCTGGAGGAAGTTTAACCTAGGACACACACACACGAGCCCATAGGACTGGGTGAGATGCATTCGAGGATGCTGAGGGAGATGCCTGAAGCCCTCACAAGGCTCCTCACTGATCTCTTTGGAAGATCATAGTAATTGGGAGGTTTCTGGTGGGTGGGTGAAGGTAAAAATCACACTCAGCTTTGAGCAGGGAAAGGAGGAGGGCTTGGTGAATCACAATCTGTCCAACCTCACCTCTGTCCCTGGGAAAGTGATGGAGCAAATCCTCCCAGCGTTCACTGCCCAGCACCAGAAGGTCAGGTCATCCTGCCTGACCACCCTGAGTGCCTAATGAGAGGATGATGAGATGAGATGATGATGAGATGAGATGATGGGCCATGTGGGTGAGGGGAGAACCTCCACTTCAGCAGAGCTTTCAGCATGGGCTCCTCTGGCCTCCATGTAGCCAAACTGGATAGATACAGGCTGATTAAGGGTGTCCCTCTCCAGAACATGCTCTGGGTCCAATTGTCTTCTGTCCAGAAATGGCCATGGATGCAGGGAGGCTGCCAAGGGACCCTCACAGTCCCTACAGACACCTCGATGGGGGGGTCTCTGCAGCCTGCAGTGGACACACAGCACAAGCATCTTGATTCAGATGTGCCCACAGGCCACATTTAATTCAAGTGTTTCCAAACCCAGAGGGTGGGATGGTGGAACAGATGCACAGAGAGACCAGCACTGTGTGCTACTCGTGCTCCTCTGAAGATTGTTAGAATCTGTTTTGGTGGTACCTTCAAAACCCCAGCAAACCAACTCTACAGGACATCTGACCTGTGTTCCTAGCCCGGGGAGGGGTCATGGCTATAGCCAACATCTTGTTTGCTTCTGCAACACAAAGGTTGGCTAAAACATCAAGCGAATCACTTTCTCCTCCTGTGCTGGGCTGTCCCTGCCAGTCAGGCTTCTGTGCCCAGCTCCAGATGGCTCTTGAGGTGTGGTGGTGGAGGCTGCTCGGCTCCCCGGTTCTCTTCTCATGGGTCCCAGAGCAGCTGGAGGGTTCTCCTGCCCATGGGGCCTGGCCTCTTGCTTTCAGTTCTACCTTTGGCACACTCACACCTGGGGGATTTCTGCCTCTTTCGCTTCTGCCCTGAAGCAGCCTTTGCCTCACAGCCCCAGATGCACTTTGAACGTAGCTGGGGTGGCACCTGCAGCCTGCGAGCAGGGACAGGGTGAGAGCTCCCATCACTGCCACGTCACTTTGCTCTTGAACAACCCTCCCAGTCACCCCCCAGCCTTTCCAGGCTCCCTGACATGCTGTGGATGGGACGGTGCTTGTGGTGCACAGCTTGGAGCAGAGCTGAGGTGCCTGGTCTGAGAGATGAGCCTGAACTCCAGGAGTGAGATTTGAGTGTCTGCAGCCAGGGCTGGACATCTGCAACATCTGAGCTTGCCTGGGAATCATCAAATCACAGAATCATAGAATCACAGAGTGGTTTGGGTTGGAAGGGACTATTAAAGCTCATCTTTTCCAACCCCCCTGCACTGAGCAGGGCCATCTGCACCTAGACCAGGTTGCTCAGAGCCCCAGCCAACCTCACCTGGAACGGTTCCAGGGATGGGGCAGCCACCATCTCTCTGGGCAACCTGGACCAGGCTCTCATCACACTCAACATCAAAATTTCTCCCTTCTCTTCAGTGTAAATCTCCCTCTTTTAGTGTAAAACCATCACCCCTTCTTTTGTCACAATAGGCACAGATAAAGAAGATTGTCCCCATCTTTCTGACAGGCCCCTTGAAGCACTGAGAGGCACCAAGAAGGTCTCTCCAGAGCCTTCTCTTTTCCATGCTGAACCCCCCCAGCTCTCCCAGCCTGGCTCCCAGCAGAGGGGTTCCAGCCCTCCCAGCATTGCTGGGGCTCCTCTGGCCCCGCTCCACCAGGTCCCTGTCTCTGCTGTGCTGAGCACTCCCGAGCTGCCCCAGCACTGCAGGGGGGTCTCTCTCTCTCTCTTCCCAGAGCCCTGGGAGCAGAGGGGCAGGATCCCCCCCTCCCCTGCTGCCCACGCTGCTGGGGTGCAGCCCAGGGTGCCAGTGCCTGCTGGGTGCCAGCGCACGGGGCCGGCTCAGCTCCAGCTTCTCACCCCAGCACCACCAGGTCCTTCTCCCCAGGGCTGCTCTCCAGCCCTTCACCCTCAGCCTGTGCTGATACTGGGGGATATACTGGGGATTGATACCAGGGGTTGCCCTGCCCCAGGCACAGGATGTGGTCCTGGCTCCAGGACATCTCCTGGCGAGCAGGAGTTACCCGACCAGGACGGGCACTGCAGCAGGCTGCCTGATTCCCTGCTTTTTGTTACATCCTGTGCTGTTGCCCAGCAGAAGCCGGCAGAGCTGCGGGCTCCAGCCGAGAGGCAGGCTGCCCAGTGACAGCTTGGCACTGGGGACACCTGTGGGGACAGGGATCAGATGCCAGGTCGGTGTTATAAGTGGATCCGATCCCTTGGTTAGAAAGTGCTGCAGTTGGTGTTTTCAGTGCTGCAGTTGCACCTGCAGCGTCCCCTCAGAGGTCCTGCGCTGACAGCACTGCCTTTCCTGCCCACCCCAGCAGTATTCCGTGTTGTACTGGGCTGTGAGAACTGGACCAGTCTCTCTGATGCAGCGAGGAGCTGTCTGTGTGCTGGGTAAAAGCTGTGGGGGGTAAAAGCAGGTGCCCTGCTTCCACCAGCTCCCAAGAACGTGTTGTCCCTCACTCCTTCAGCAAAGCACTTTCATTGTGGGACAACAGAAGTGGCAGTCAGGGGAACCAGGAGGTGTCTGGGCAAAGGATTTGGGCATTGCCCTCCAAATTATGCAGGGTCCTGATCTTTGCTCACAAAGTCCATGTAGAGATGGGACACATTTTCAGGAGCTTCTTCACCTCGTCCTGCCCCTAGGCCGTGACCCTTCAGCAATGAGGAGTTTAAAATCCCAACAGCAGCGTGGCCAATCCCTCCACCATGGGGCTGCTCCGAGTGCTGCTTGTTCCTTAACCATTAATGTTCATCTTCCCTTTGTGGTACCAGAAGATCCTGCCCAAGAGTTTTTGTCTGTTTGACAAATGTCAGCGGTTCAGTCTGTGCTTTTTGCAGTCTCCTTTTGATCCCCTGCAAACTGCCAGCAGCCACGGGATCCTGTGGCACTGAGTCCCCAGTTACAGCTTGGGTGGAGAAGACATTATTGCCTGTTTGGAAGCTGTCACAGGGTAGTGTTGTTTGGGGTGCCACTGTTCTTGTGCTGGGAGAGACAGGAACAACCAGGTCTTTCCTCCTCCCCAGATCACTGGTGGCTTCAGCTCTCGGCCATCTCTTTCCCAGGATGGAGCATCTCAAATACTCAGTTGCTCCTCAAAAAGAAGCTGCTTTCTACATGATTACACTGGTCAAAATGCTTCGAGTAATTCCTCCAGATCCCTTACAGGTCGCAGGTGTTAAGCTGCCTGAGTCTCAGCACAGATACCTGGGGGGCTCTCACCGGGACCCCTCCACTCACACACACGTGTGCTCTCGCCCACTGTCCTCTCACAGTCACGTACTTTCCTGCCCTTTGTCACCAGTCGCCCTGGCACTGACGCTGAGGAAGGGGAAGTGGCTGCCTCCGTCTCCTCTGGCCTCCCACCACACGTCCCCTGGGGACCTGGTGGGGTTCAGCTGAGACCCAGTGAAACTGCAGTGGAACAAATGGCTGTGTTCACGTGTGTCTTTGGTCGCTTTGGGGTTATTCTACAGGTGTCTCCCAGCCTGCAGGACAAACAAAGCTGCCTTTGGGGATGGAGCCACCAAGAGCTTGCTGCCAGCTGGTCAGTGCTGCAGTGCCAGGGACCCCTGGAAAGCTGCTCTTGCAGTAATCTCAGCCTGACTCCCATCTCTGTGGCAAGGGAGGGGACAGGCTTTGAAAAGGTGGGATCCCACAGCTTCAGAGCTATGGGAGACAACAGAGCATCTTCTGAATGGGGTGTGAGACCTCAAGAGAAATGCTGCTCCTCACCCAAACCCGCTGTTCAGTGACAGTGAAAACTTCTCCCTTCTTCTGCAGCAGTGGCCTGGTGGCTTTGTTGGGATTGTCCTGTGCAACAGGGTGGCACAGAAACCCCAGGCGAGGCCACATCCCCCCGGGGCTGTGCTATAAAGGCACCGAAGAAGACCTGGCAAGACCAAGAAGACCCTAGACTGCCATTCGTATGGCCAAGGAGGACAAGAGGGATCAGATGGCAGGGAGCAGTGTGGAAACCACTCTCACAGCTCCCCAGGGTCCCCTCTGTGAGATCCCATGCAGATGGAGGCAGCCACGGCAGGAGATGCTGTGTTGGAGGTGAGGAGGTGCGAGGGGGACTGGGGACCCCCAGCACAGCAGTGTCTGGGCGGCACTGGGAGAGCAGTGGGCAGGCAGTGGGGCTGGCTGGGTGGAAAATGGAGCCAGGGGTTGGGGGGCGCCAGCCTTTCTCTTCCCATGCAAGCAGGTGTAATGTCATGTGTGAAGATCCCGTTCCTCCCCTCTCACACCCTTACAAGAAATTTCTTGTCACCTTCTTGGTCAGGACGTGCGTCCAAGGGAGATTTATTGGCGCTCTCATGGCCAGAGGGGAGCACAGACAGGTAGACCCAGAGCGTGACACGGAAGTCTCTGATTTCCTGTGGCAAACAAAGGGGACACGCAGGCTGCCCAGTGCTGCTGGGAGGTTCACTCCAGCACTCAGGGAAGCCCAAACTGCCAGCTAATGGGGGACGATGGGAGACGAAGGAAGGAAGGAAGCGTATGTCAAGGAGGAGACGTCAGACCTGGCAGAGCTGGTGAGGAAGAACATGGCTCAGCTCCAGGAACCCTCCCAGGTCCATGTGTGTGTGCTGCAGGCAGAGGAGGTGGGCTCAGCACCAAGTGGGGCACTCTGAGGCTTGGCTCCTGGCTTTGCTTTCACAAACCAGACCTTGTAGCTTTGGCGACTGCTGATGGGAACCTTCTGGGACATCTCCTGGCAGCCTGAAATGCAGTGAAGGAAGTTCCTCAGTGCTCCTCTGCATTGCACAAATGTTCAGGCAATGCTGCCAGTGAAAGAGATGGTTTTGTCCTCTTCTGGGGGTGCTCCTCCAGACCGTTTCCTTGTGTGATTTCAAAGACAAGCAGCTCAGCTCACGTCCCTGGATGCAAAGTAATGCTGAGTGAAGGCAGGAACTCCTTTTGGATCAGGTGATCCAACTGCATGTGTCAAGGGTGAGGGCTGGGCTGGCCATAGACAAGTGACAGATGCTCTCTATTAACCCCTCTCCCTTCCCAAAGGGGACGAGTAATGCAGTAAAGGTTATTTTCGTTGGGTTATTATAAGGGTTATAATTTACATGGAAAACACTAACAATAAAATTAAGTATATACCAATATTGAGCCCAACCCCCTGACAGCAATGACATCACCATCACCACTGGTGCTGTGGAGCAGGCACTTGGGAAGTCCCAGATCGGACTCAGTGGCAGATGAGAACCAGATTCAGGAGCTGGGTTCTGGAACTAGATTCAGGACCCAGTTGGGTGCAGAAGGGACTCATGCTGGTGGGAGAAGTTCCTGGAGGGCTGTCTCTGATCGATGGACACCAAGGTGATGCAGGGGAGGACTGTGAGGGTCGTCCAGTTTTGTCTTAACCCCTCATCTTTGTTTAGTCGGTTGTTATGTCACCCAGTGACCCTCACACCCTGAGAAAGGGAATCAGGAAAAGGAAAGGAGACTTGTGGGTTGAAAAGGAAACAGATTTAATAAGATAATAATAAACCCCTCTAATATTGATACCAGTAAAGTACACAAAGTTATACTCAGCCCGCGTTGTGGTGCTGAGTTGTGCCCTCCTGGCAGGGAACGCTGGAGGTCAGGCACTGTGAGTACCATAGCTCTGGAGAAAGCACCATGGCCACAGTACACAGGAGAGTGCCCTTGGAAGCAGGACACCCTCCAGGGATTGCAGCCACCAGGAGAAGGGATTGTCCCCAGGAAACTTTCCAATTTATAGCTAGTGTGACATTTATGGTCTGGAACACTTCTGTTGGCCAGCTCGGGTCTCTGCCCTACCTCACTCCTCCTGGCTTTAGCATCTGTCTGACTTGAAGCTGCTAAAGATCTTGGTCACTGTGGAGGTCCAGACACCATGGCTGGCCACCAAGAAAAGCAAAGTGTCTTGTCAACTTTGTTCTCACTGAATCGGGTGTTGCAACCTTCTCAGAAATGCACCTTTCCTGACTAGAAAATGGGTTCTGTGATTTTATCCTGGCAAAACCAAGGCGTTCCTTTAAAGCTCTCTTTTTTTCACCTTCCAACAAAGGCCTCGCTGGTTACCGAAGCTCAGAAAAACCTTAGAAAGAATCGGCCAGCCGGGCTGAGACCTTTGTACCCCTGTAAGTCTGTGGGCCTTTGCCAAAGAGTGTCTAGTACTTTTTCCCTACTACAGCACTGCAACCTGTCCCTGATGAGCAGAGCCCACCAAGGGAAGAGGGTGAAGGCTGGTACATGGAAGCAGGAGTCATCCGAGGACAAGGCAGGACTGGGCTCACCCCTCCAGCGACACTCTGCTGTTTCACAGTGGGTGATGTTGGCACAGGATGGTGTTGGCAGGCACGGGGAGCAGATCGCTTGGCGCATCTCTTTGGAACAGAGGCTGAGAGCACAGCGGTGACCCTGGGACAAGAGACCTCTGCACCCCAGAGTGCGCTGAGCCTGAAGGAGCAGCTCCTGCCCTGAGAGAGAGAGAGAAGGCAGAGAGATGCAGGTGGGACACGGTGGCTGGAAAGCTGCTCAGTAGAAAGGGACCTGTGAGTGCTGGTTGACAGCCGGCTGAGCGTGAGCCAGCAGTGTGCCCAGGTGGCCAGGAAGGCCAATGGCATCCTGGCCTGGATCAGGAATAGCGTGGCCAGCGAGCCACGTAGTGGCCCTGGTAGAGACAGATATCGGTTGAACTTGATGATCTTGAAAGTCTTTTCCAAGCACAGCGATTCTGTGGTTCTGTGGCACCTCCTGAAATGTCGTGGTGGGTGGTGCTGTGAGGGACTGGCAGCAACTGGCACGGGGAGACAGCATCTGCCCAACGAGCAGTGCAGGGGCTGCCACACACGGGCACCAGCCAGCTGTTTTCACAGCAGCTGCAGCTCAGTGTCTTCTCTGGTGCCGGTGACCAGAACTCCTCCTTTTGGAGAAGAGCACCAGGGTATGATCTGATGTGGGATACAGAACAGTGTTCAGGAGTCATTCCCGCTGTCCTGTTTGGGCGGGGGTGGGAAGGGACAGAAACCTGCACGAGGACACCTGTGAGAGTCACAGGTGAGGTGGAAGAGAAGCGAGGGAGAGAAGCATCAAGTGGGACAGGAAAGTTCTAACAAGAGAAAGTAGAAACCAAGTGACAGCAGGGAGACAGGCAGTGAGAAAATGCTGCAAAGCTGAGATCTAAACACCGGACCTCGGCAAGGACAGAAAGCAAAGGGGAAGAGAATGGAAAGGGTGTGAAAACCATGGTGCGATGGGGTGAAAAGCCAGGAGGAGAGCTCCTGACCTCAAGCTCAACTGGGCCAGGCGTTCCCTGCCTCTGCTCCACGTGATCTTGGGTTCACATTTCTTTGCGCCTGATCTTTCCCGTGTTTTGTGGCGTTGTCGGACACGTCCGAGCTCTTGTGGAAAGCATTTCACTGATCCCCATGCCAGGTGAAGATCCAGCTGTGAAGCCTGGGGAAAATACCTCCTGGATAAGACACGTGCTGGTGTTTTATTCCCCGCAGCCCACACCAAGTTAACGCCTGCTCGTCTACAGCTATGGGCTGAGCGTCAGAGGCGGCAGCTCTGAACGGACTGACCTTGTGAGTAACGAGGGGGAAAACGACTCTTCTGCTTCCAGTTCTTATCTCTTAGAGAAATACACATCCATCGGGTATGAAGGAGCAGATCATAGTTATCCCTGGCACTAAAACCACAACAAAACTCTTCTCCTATCTTTTTTTACTTGTTTATTCTCTGGGTTGAGTTTTGTGAAGCTTTACCGCTTCAAGAGGACTTCTCAAAGCTTAAGGAAAAAGTCGAGATGGTTTCTGTCGCTACTGTGAGCCAAAAATAATCTTCCAGTTTGGGGACAAAATCCAACACTTTTCCTGAGAATACGAGGAAAAGATAAATCTTGGCTGATGTGCAGACCTCTGAGGAGTGAAGTCCTCAGAGGCTGTGACTTCAAGGTACTTGCAAAACTGCTCCAGAAACATGAGAAGGTTGCTTCCAGAGAGATGCCCGAGAAGGGGGAAGCCTTTTGTGCCCCCCAGCAATCTCCAGTATGTGTGAAGCTCCAGGCATGTTTGCCCTGTTGAGAGATGGACTGAGTCTGAGCGAGGGGCAAAGCTATTGTGGCCCTACTGCTCTCGGGGATCAAGGCATCTCCTAGGGAAGGGGCATTTTTGATGCCACTTCCAGTAAGCGGGCTCAGGCTGCCTGACTGAGCTGAGATGTTGGCTGGGCAATGAGAGAGGAAAGCACAAAACACTTGAAGAGAAGCAGTTTTTGCCTATGGGACTGGGGGGAGCCTTAAGGGCCAGGACTAATTAGGATTAGTGTTTTGAGCATTTCCAGCTCCCTGTGCTGGTGGAGACTGGTGTGGCAAGGAAGGACCGTGGGCTCCCCTGTGCTGGTAGTGGCAGAGCAATAAGCTGTTTGTCTCCATTTAATCTTTTGTTCTGGCAACCCCTGCCCTGAGAAGGGTGTTGTGAAAAGGAAAGGAGACCTGTGGGTTGGAGGAAAAGAGGTTTAATAAAATAATAATAAACCCCCTTAATATTAATAGTAATAAATGCACAAAGTTCTAGTCAGCCCACGCCTGTGCCCTCCCAGCCTTCTCAAAAATGTGCCTTTCCCAAACAGAAAATGGATTCGACAATTCCATCCCAGTAAAACCAGGACACCAGGACAGGGTCATTGTCTCTTCTTCTGCAGTCAAGGGGTGTCCAGAAACCTAAAAGGTGACAGAAAAGAGGGAAAAGTTCAAGAAGCCACAAAATGAACCCAAGTAGTTGAAAAAACACCAAAACAACCCTAAACCCCGTTTTCCTGAATCTGTGGTTTATTTTCTCCATACCATATGTGGAGGAGGACAGAGAGATTAACTCGTGATGCACCCTACGCTAAAGCCACTGACAAAGGAACCTCAAACAGTGGCAGCAAAGTCAGCAGAAGGACAGATGAGGACTCTCACCAAGAGGCAGCAGCCCCAGGCTCCTGAGAGGCCGGGCAAGCGCTGCCCGAGGTCCTCTCCCCACTCTCTGAGCAGCAGCTCTGGGGGCAGGAGGGAGGAGCAGGTGCTTTGGAAGAAGCAGGTGCTGAGTTCATCACCACCAACACATCAGCAGCAGTGCTGGGTTTCCAAGCCTTGCCTGTTGAAAAGCAGCAGGCAAATTAATCCTGGTGGATACTGGGATGGGCTGGTAGGATGGGGCTTTAGCAATGGGACAGCCTGAGCCCAGGGGACATTTTGGAGACAGAGCTCAAGCCCAGAGCTGCTTCTTGCTGCTTGGAGTTGAGTATTTTACTTATGTCTTGTTTGAGCCCTTCTTCCCTCTTTGCCAAGAGGTGCACAGGGGGTGGCAGGTGGACAAGAACAGGGGGAAACAACCACTGAGGTGAGGAGAAACCAGAAAATTGTAGCGTAGTTTACTAAAAATGTTAGTTACACAAGAGAGAAGTCCATAGAAAATGGCTTTCCTGTGAAGGAACAAACCCGATGCCTTCTCGGAAAGCCTTGACGACTTCCAACTCTTGTTAAAAATGCTCTTGGCATTTTTCTGACTACTCGGGAGCAGGACTGCCAGCGTGGAAGGCTCCGTCCAGGACACAGCACCGGCCACCACAAGCTCAAGATGGAGGGGCAAGTGTCCAGTCCCAGTTCGTCATCCCAAGCTGGCAACGGGAAGAGAAGCAGGAGCCATGGGAAAGACTCCAGTTTGATGCAGATTTTAAAATGTCTATTACAAGATGTCCCACGGGCCTGTGGACACGCAGGCAGCCTGGTTGGTAAGTGGAACTCCCCTGCAGGGGTACCTTGTTTGGATGTGCGCACAAAGCCCCTGTCCCAAGCAGTGTCCTCTTCCCAACCAACTCCGCTCAGTTCCTGCTGATTTAGCCCTGAAGGGAAGTTGCCCTCCTGTCAGAGCTGCCTCCCTTTCATGCTTTGCTGGTGCTGATACACAAACAGGATGTGGTTACAGGGCTTGGAGGTTTGCTGGAGCTGAGCAGAACCCTTCAGCTTGTTGGCTGCCACAAGGATTTTTTTTTGCTACAAGCTGCCCAGTCACCTGAGAACAATCATTATTTTCTGCCCCTATGGATGTTCTCCATGGAGATGCTGGAAGAAAACGAATTTTTCTCCCATCTCTGGCCATCGGGGCTACAGCTGCTTCTGGAGAACCTTTGCTTCCCTGTGTGGTGCCACCAGCCCCCTGGGCACTGGGGCCTTGGTCACCTGCCTCGTGTTCTCCACTCAATGCTGTGCTTTTGTCGTGCTCAGCGTGCCTGGTCAAGGAGATGTTTGGCAATCTAAACAGAGAGCTTGTTCGGTGGTTCGAACCTTTATTACGCTGCGATCTACCCGGCTCACTTTGCCTGCGTGTCCTCCTGGACTTCAAAACGCCCTGCGTGGGCCAGCCCCGTGGCTCCCACCCACGGGGAGGGGACATCGGGGCCCGCGCCGCCCCCCGCCAGCTACAAGGTGACACCAGCATCGCGCCTGGTGCCACTTCACGTGTTGGCGGAGGCCTGGGCCCTGTCCCGGCTGCCCTCCCGGGTTCCCCGGCGGAGGGAACACGACCGGCCCGCACGCCACAAATCCCCGGCCCTCCTCCGGGAAAGGGCCTCGGCACCTCTGTGGCCTCAGCCCGCGAGTGAGCCACCACTTCCCAGGGCAGGGAGAGCGGCGGGGGTTCCCCTCCGGGCTGCCAGGCGCTGGGCCCCAGGCCCAGGCCCCGGCGCCTCAGGCCCCAGAGCCCCACGGCCACGGCCCGGCCGGGACTTCTTCCCGCCCCCACTTCTCGCGAGAAGCCTCCGTCACGCGCGCCCCGGGTCGCCTCGCGTCTCACGCCGCCGCCGCCACCGTATCCTTCCGCGCTCTCCCCCTCCCCCTTCTGGAGAGTTCTGCACGGCGTCCGCAGGCCAAGTAGTCCCCGCCACCTCCCCCCCCAGCTCCTCCTCTCCGCCGCCCGGCCCTCCCCTCTCCGCTCCCCGCCCCGGCCTCGGCTCCCGTCGCGGCTCCGCCGCTCCCGCGCCGCCAACGCCGCGCGAACCCGGCAGCGGCGGCGCACGGCGGAGGAGCAGGAGCCGGTCTCGCGGCGCGGAGTGATACGCGGAAGGCCGGCGAGGAGGCGCCAGCGCATAAAGGGGCGGCGGAGGGATGCGGTAGGAGCTGCGGCAGCGAAGCTCTAGCTCAGCGGCGCCGCTCCGGGCACCCCCGTGCCAGGCCGGCCCGCTCGCCCGCAGGGCCCCCGGCGCCGCTGCCTTCTGGGGGGGCCCCCCTCCCCTCCCTCCTTCCCTTCCCCCCCTTCTCTCCCCCCTTTTCTCTCTCCTTCCCCTTCCCCTCCCCCCTCCTCCTTTTCTCTTCTCCTTCCGCGCCGCCACCTCCGCGCTCCTCCTCTCCCCCCTCCCCTCCCCTTTGGAAAATAGTCCCCGCGGTCTGCCCCCTCCCCGCCCGCCCCTCCTCGCCGCCTCGCGCACACAATGGCGCTGAAGAGAATCCACAAGGTAAGAGCAGGGCCCCGCCGCCCCGCGCCGACCCCGGCCCCGCCGCCGCCCGCCCGGCCTCGCCATCGCCTTATATAACCCGGGTAGGCCCCGCCGCCGCCCCGGGCCTCGCGGGGAGCGAGGGGGGGGGAGTGGGGCAGGCCGGGCCCTGCCCTGGCGGCGCGGAGCCCCTTCGGTCCCGCCTCGGCTCGGGGGGTTCCGGGCGGCGCTGCCGTGGGGGGCCCGGGAGCGCGGGAGAAGTTCCGCCGTGCCCCTCGATGGCGCGGGCCGGAGCGGGCCCGCGCGTTGCGGCCCGGCCTGCCGGGGCCGCTCGGTTTGACCCCTCGGGAAGGTCCCTTCTCGCCGGGCGCCTCCCCGGGGGTAGAGAGGCCTTCCCCTGGCTGCGGGGAGGGGGGTTGGGGGTTGGGGGTTGGGAGAGGCCGCGGCCGCGGGGGTCTCGTCGGCCGGGGCCCTCCGAAAGCAACGTGGCCCCCGGGCCTGGGGCCGCGAGGGGGCGCCGGCGGCGGGGCCCGGCCGGGCCCGGGGTAGGCAGCGGCTGCGGCAGCTGGAGGGGCAGCTGCGGGTACTCGGGCACTGCTCGGCTGGGGGGCGGGACGATGGTGGGGGCAGCGGGGAAGCGGCGCTGTCATGGGGCCGCCGCTCCGGGGCTAAGGTGGCTGGAAGGAGCGAAGCGCTGCCTGTGCTGGAAGTTGTGGCCTCTGGGAGCTTGGTGTGGAAAGGCTCCCCTGGCTGGAGGAGCGACCTCTTGGTATTGGGTGCTGAGCGCAGGAGGCTCGCAACGCTCAACTGGTCAAAATAAGGGAATTTCTTGTTTCAACGGAGTTGCTCTTCGACAACCTGAGTCATCTGGTAGGCTTGTAGGGCCAGGCGTGCGGGTCCTCTCCTCCCGGGCAGGGTGCACTCGGTGTCCTGGCCTTCTAGAAAAACACCCCTGCTGAGTCCCCTGCACTCTTTCAACTCTTCTTTGCTTGATCATCATAGTATCTTTTACTGGGGTGGGGGGTTGGAAAAAGTAGATTAGTGAAGTACCCTTTTATTACCTCGGTGAGTCAGGGAATTTAAACCATCTCACAAAATGTGTAGCTGTCAGTTTGGAGTCTCCACGCAGGGTTCAGGTGTAGAAGGCTATTGTCCCGCAGGGCTTCTTGCCTCTGTTACCATGTAAAGCTGATATTTTATTTTATTGGTTTTTTTTTTTAGAAGCAACTGTGAACCTGCTGCTTAATATTTTGAGATGAATTTGCTGGCTCGGTTCTGTTATGTGGGAAGGCTCAGATTTGCATTATGCGTTAACATCTTCGCTTTGATTGTAGGTTATCTTGAAGTTCTTGTGAAGCTTCGTGTGTCGTACTGATCAAACTAAAGCTAAGGTGGAGAAGAAAATCGAAGAGAGCTTGGAAGCTCACGTATGCTCGTGGATTAGGCAGAGCTTGAAAGGGAAGGATTTTTGAGCATGATTTGAGTGTACTGACATTCCCAGACAGGCCTAGGGTGCCGGGTTACAGAAGGAAGTTGTGCTCCAGTTGAGTACCTCCTCTCCAGCGTCCCGTCACTGGCTTTAGCCACGCTCTGAGGGCTGCTCCACAGCACGTTCGTGGCCTTGAAGGTGTTTGGAAAGAGCGGCCCTTCCTTGGGAGGATGTCACGTGCCTGCTGTCAGGATAGGCCTGGGAGCCACGGCAGTGACAGGGCGGTGGATGCTGAACGGGGGCAGGGAGGATGCCCAGATAGAGCAGGGCTTTGTGGGGAGGGGATGCCTTCTATCAGGGTAACTCGGAGCAGGGAAAGCTGCTTTATTGTAGGTATGTGCACGGTGAGGTTCAGGGCTCAACGCTCTGAGCGCTTCCTCTTCCAGGCTGGGTTGTAACAGGAGAGAAGCTGAATGTGTCGAGTCTTTGTTAACGTTGGGCGCCCACGGAGCGATTCTCGGCGCTGCTGTTCACAGATGCAGGGTCCCGAGGGATGGCAGGTGCCGGGTAAGGTTGTGAGAGCCTTCAGACCCTTGTGAAGCGACGAGGGTGTCCCGGAGCTGTGCCTGCGTCGAGCTCTGCAGAGCACCGGGTACCTCGGTGGGGTGAGAGGGGATGTGTGGGGCTGCAGGCAGCCTTTCCAACAAACAGAGCACGTGAAGGGAAATGAAACCGCTTGTCCCGGCCATCCGGATGCTTGAAGAGTTAGATGGGAGTTAAACTACAGATTAGAAAGGGGCACTCGCTCTTAATTTGAGTTACGGTGCTCGTCTTGCTTAACTACTTAAGCAATAATCACTGGTTGGTCGTACTGGAGCTATTTTAGACCCTGGGGGGTGGGGGGCTATCTGTTTTTGTTCTGGTCCCTGGGAAAAGCAGCGATACCTTGTGTGTAGTGCCCATCCCTGTCAGGAGAACAAGGGGACCCGCGTGGTTCCGACCTTTGCTGTTGCACCTTGGGGCGAGAACAAAAGCCTGCGGAATGTGGAGCAAGCTGCAATAATCCCGCTAGACTTGAGTACAAAGGAGCGATGGGAAGGAAAGCTGCTGCTTAGGCGTTTTCAGGGGGTATTACCAGTCTTGATAGATCAGCGTTCAGGTCTTAATCTTGCCACTGGCTGTTGTGTTTGGCAGTTGGGATTTTTATGCTCAACCCCAGACTGTGAGATTCTCCACAAAAAAAATTCTGTGCCTTGGATAATAAGAGGGATGAGAACTTGGAAAGATGCAAAAAAAAAATCCAAAACCCAAGACTGAAACTGGTGCAGCATCAGCAGCGCTACCTGCAACGGCCTCTTGCATCTCAAACTCTTCTGGGCTGGGAGTGGGGCAGAAACAGGATCTTTGGGCAGCTGGGTAGGTAGAGAGAGCCTGAGAACCTGCAGGGTCTGCCCCATCTCTGCTTCCTCTTGGGGGTTATCCAGAGACTTGAGCTGGGATATTGGGTCGGCACGCAGCAGCAGCTGTTCTTTCAGCAGGTGCTCCCAAAGAGCTCAAAGTTGAGACCTGCTCTCAAATCACTGCTGGTAGGATCCACTGCAGTCTCTCGAGCTGGGGTGTTCCTAATCCTGGGCTTGTGGCTCTGAAACGTGGTACCCTCCTTCTGAGAGGTGCTTGGGGTGTAAGCAGCGATGCCAGCCAGAGTCCCCAGGAAGTATGGGGGGTAGTGTTGAAATAGAACTATTTTATTGTTATTTTTATGTGTATTCAACAATGATTTGTCTCACTGTGGATCTGTTTGGTAAGAAATAGCATGGAGGTGTCCAGGGTGGGATGGGAGTGGTGCTGGAGGGCTGTGGTGAGTGGCTTCCATTTTAAGGTGTAAGGCAAAGCACTTGGGATTCAGCTGCATCCCTGTCTGTGCTGCTTATCCTGAGGAGATGTGTTACTTGTACTGGAGTAACTGGGGCACTGTTTGGAGTGCTTGGAGCGGGAGAGCAAATAAAGGTTACTCATCTCTTCCTGGGTTCCATGCCTGAGCTGTTTGGACCCCACAGAGAGGAGGAAGGGGAAATAGGAAGCTGTGCTGAAGTGAAACATTTTCTTAGAGCAGGAGCACTGGCAAGTTACTGCTTGGAAAAGAGGCCTCCAAACCAGGTAGGGCTTTGTAGAACTAAACTCTTCGTGAGGATGTCCCTGTTGAACTGTGGAACACGATGGGTTGCCTCTAGTCCAGAGCTGCTCAACCTCCTGAGATGCTTTGGTATCTCCTGCCGAAAGGAGCTGCGATGGAGTGGTTGGCTCCGGGGCAGGGGCAGCGTTTCCCACGTGTGACCTGTAGGGAGCAAACTTGGGGTTATTCATTTCTGTGCTACTGGTTGTGCTTTACAGCAGTCAGTGGGAACAACTGGTCTCTTCCATCGTGGCCTCGCGCTGCGTTCGCCGAGCTGCCTTGCCAGTACAGGGGATACTTTAAAACGAGGATGCTCGGATTCCACACCCGCAGGAAGTTACACGTTGCTTTGGTCTTGCTGTTCAGGCTGTAATTAAAAACAAACCAACAAAAAAACCCAAACAAACCAAAAGCAGCTAAAAAAGCAAGGTGACAGTTCCATATTTACAAGGACTCTTTTCATGTTACTCAACTGTTTTCCCTCTAACTCTTGCAGAGCCCTGTAAGAAGCCATAGCTCCTGCGCAGACTGTGGCAAGCGCTAAGCCGGCAAGATTCTGTCAAAGGGAAAGGATCAAAAGCTTTCAGAGGATCCAGAGGCTTCTAGGAATAGGGGTAGCAGCCTTAGAATGGCAGACACTCTGGAATCACAGGAGCCCTGCAGATGAGAGCACCTATGGATGCTGTAGGGTGATTGGGCCTCGCTGTGAGCGCTGCCTCTTGTGGGGGACCACTTTGCAAGGCGAGAGTGATCCTTGGTCAGATGAATCAGGATTTTGTACCATAGCCCTACATCACCTGTCACAGGGCTTTGGGCAAAGAAACTTCCTGAAGTCAGCTTAAAAGTTTGTTTCGGTCACAGCAGTGACTTGAAGCAAGAATTAAGCTTAGAATCAAGGTAATGATTTAGTCTGAGTAAATTACTGTCTGAAAACAACTGGAGTAGGGAGGAAGGACCACAGAGTGCAGGCTGAACAGACTCGGGGTGATCTGTCAGATGTATGTTTAGTGTGTTGGAGCGTGGGGGGAACTCTGCTGTGTGCAGGGGTTTATTGACATCGCTGGGCCTGCCTGCTCAAGGCACCGGTGGGTTTTTTACTCACTGAGCTTCTTGATGTTACCAGTTGAGTTGGTTATTCTTACTAAAGGCATTAACTCAGTCCTTAAAACCAGTCTTGTCTTCGGGCCAGAGCATTATTTTTTACCAGAAACATGTAAGAGTGGGGAGGGAATTGTTGTCTAGAGGAATGAATTGAACTTCTCTAAGAAAGGTCTTTGGAGTTTACAAATAAAACTGACTGTAAACTGAAGCCTGTTCAGGGTTAAACTGGAAGGCATCAAGCAATTGTTCGATAGCGCTTTGAAAGCTTCTTGTGCTGTTCCTGAGCTCCTTGACCAAGATGCATTTTAAATGCAAATTTCTAGCTGCTGGGACATCAGCTGATGGGAAAAGAAGAGTAGTGTGGGTCTGAGACTTGTGGCACTGGTTTCCTGGGGTGCCTTGAGGCCCTGCTGGCAGCGGGTGCCATGGGAAGCAGGGCTGGGAGGCTGTGGCATAAGCACTCTGTCTGCTTTAAAGAGCTTCTCTAGAACCCCCAGGTAGGGTGTTTTGTTGGGAACTTCTGAACACAATTAAATCTGCTTTTGGAGCCAAAATGTCAGGTTCTTGTGTGAGTTTTGTAGCTTTTAGGCTGTCTAGTTGATGGATGTCATGGTAGGGGCTTCGTTCAGCTTGACCTTTTAGCAGGACACCTTGAACCTGGCTTTGCATCATGCTTCCTCTTCCTTGGTGTTGCTGAGGAACTAATTAATACTTCTAACTGTAGAAGGGGTGAAATTGGTGGTACAATCTGCAGGGTGGGCTCAGCCCCGAGGGTGTTTTGCTGTAGGGGAGACAGCAGGAACTTGCAGCTCCCTGGTGGGTTTACAGCTGAAGGCAGCCTCTGGGTGACTCCAGCTGAAACACTCGAGTCTCTGCCTTCCTAAAGCAAAACCTTCTGCGTGTGCTGAGGGATCAGAAACGGCCTCGAATGGTGACCAGCTATGGCTTCTCTCAGGCTCTGGTTTAAGATCAGCATGGTCAAGATCAGGCTTGATCACTGGCCAGCAGCCCTTCCCAGGTCATAGAAACAGAGCTGGCCATGCAGCCTGGGATCTGGTACATGCGGTGGTGGCTGGCTTGATAAACTGGAACTGAACCAGAATTGTTCCAAGTCACAAACCAGCTGATTCTCCATCTCCCTTGGCAACATCTGGAAGCAGAGGACCTCCCTGGTGTTGTGCTGGTGGGACCTCAGGAACTTCACAGGAATCGTCTGCTGCAGTGGCGGGTGGTGCTCCAGAAGGGTTCTGTGGAGCTTCATCTCCCTTCTTGTTGTCCCAGCTGGTGTTCTACAAAAGCTGGGAGGTTTTGTATTGCAGGGGCTTGAATTGAGGATCGGTGCTGAACTTTTCCAGGCACAAGGAGCTTGTGTTTTGCTTTTTACACCAGTGAATTTATAGAGCAGAACCTGAAACCCTGCCTTAGGTGAGAGCTGCACCACAGTGCCAAGCGGTGTGAGTGTTGATGGTAAGTCTCCTGGTGAGACACTATAAACAGCTTCAGAAAAATCAAAGTATACCTTCTTGCTGGTACTGATTGAAGAGGAAGAAACAGTATTTTGATGAGAAACAGGGGCTGCTACCAACTGAACCTCAGGGCTGTGGTTCCTCCAGTTTGATGAAGGTGTGAACATCACAGCTTTGGAGCTGTGCGTTCTTCTCCCTGGTAGAAAGTGTCCTTAAGCTGCAGCCTGTGTTCATAACTATTTCCCCTTTATAGCAGGGAAGGTGCACATGAGGTTCTTAAATCTGTTCCATCGTAGGTTGTGGTCTTAGTGGGAAACAAGGATTCTTACAGTTGTGCTGCTTCTGAGCTGAGTGTTGATGCTTTGTATCTACACGTAAAGTGGAAGTTAAGGGTATGCAGAGTGATAGAGAGGTTTAGGTGTGTTTTGTTCAATGATAATTGTTTTTTGGGTGCTGTGAGCACTGTAGAGTTAAATTGCCTTTTCCAGAAGATGGTAGCAAGCAGCAGTGGACTACACTTTACAGAGAGCAGCTGCGTTCCTCTCTAACTTTTTGTATCCGTGCGTGTGGAGCTTCACTTGGCTCCTTGGAGCTATGAGCAGACTGCCAGCAAAGGAGGCTGTGTGGCCCTGGGGTGCCACTGATGCCATGTGAGCAGCTGCTTGTCCCTTTGCTGTGCTAGGGGGGCTCTCCTGGCTCACCCAGACAGAAGCGGAGCGCGGCACCGTCTGCCGCTCGGTGCCTTTTCAGGCTGTTGCTACCTGAAGAACTCTCCTGGTATGTGCACCTCTCCAGAGTGGAGCTGCCTTCTTGTGTCACTTGGGATGATGCTTGACACAGGAAAGGTTCTGGAGCTAAAGCAGAGGTGTGTGGTGGGTGGTTTGCAGTGTGCCGGTGGGGAGCGAGAGCGTGTTACTGCTCTTCAGGCTGCCCGAGACTTGCAGCCAGGAGGTAGGGAGGGATTCCTCACTTGGCTGAAGTTGGCTGCTCTGACTTGACATGCATCAGTGACAGTTTGAAGAGATATCTGGAGATGCTCTTGACCTTCAGGAGGCTCTCCAGCAGGTGATGCCTGCTCAGTACCTTCTCCTGTCCAAGTCCTTGCTGAACCACAGTCTGGCAGCAAGGTGTGCCTGGGTCAGGGTTGTGAGAAGCTTGGCAGAAGCCACCAGAAGAGCTGTGGTAGTCTCAAGTCAGGAGGCTTTTGTCTGGGCATTAGCATTGGGAGCTGCTGAGAGCAAAACTCAACCTCTGAAGGCAAGTGCTGGTGGCTGGAGTATGTGAAGCTTTGCATCTCCACTGCAAGACTTCTGGGGGACCGACCCACAGAGAGAAGCATCCCGAGTGTCACTTGTTTGATGCAAGAGGCAGCATTGTTTTGTTGTGACAGGAGGGTTTGGTGGCCCCCCAGTTCATGGGAAGTAGCGGCTGGAATTCCTGGACACCATCTATTCAAGAGCCTAAATATTGCCTGTAAATAACAAAAAGCCCTTAAGCACTTTTTTTTCCCCCCTTCCTGAGATCAGCTTGTATTGATTATCCTTAAATGCTTCTGTCTGTCCAAAGCTGCAGCTGAGTCCAGTTTCCAGGCTCTGCTGTGGATTCTGTCACCAACACTTGCAGGTGCTGAGGTGTAAAGCTGAATGTGCAGTGGGTGGGGGACAGCTTGGGAGTGTTTCCTGAATCCAGGTTTAGCTCTGTCCTTGTAGTGGTTGTCTGCTGTTTGTACTTGGCTTTCTTGACTGAGCTAGCACGGAAAAAAGAAAGTTCATGTGTTTAGGCCTGTCATGCAAAGCAGGGCAGAGGCTGAGCCAGAAATAGAGCAGCCTGAGTTTGACTTTTAAGTTTTACTCACTTTGCACTTCCCATTAAGTGTCCACTTCCTGAGCACACAGCTACTCAGAGTTACTGGTGACAGCGTGTGGACTCCTTGTCTGGGCTTAAAGCTGGCTCCGTATTGACACTCAGTGTAGTTAGGGCTTCTGAAGTATTCTGAATTACTCGGAGCAGTCGAGACTCATAATAGGATTTCTTTAGAGGCAAGTTTGATGCAGCTACTCAAACAGTGAGGCTGTCCAGCTGGGGCCTGGCAGGGTGTGGGTACTGGAGGCCTCGTGGCTTTCTGTATTTAACCACTGATACTCAGGGATACTTGCATCTGGAGACAAAATAACCACAGGTTATTGATGTTTTGTAGCCTGCAAAAAGTCTGCTACAGGCGTGAGGTGATAAACTAGATGCCTGTAGCTGAAGCAACCTGGGAGCTGTTGCAGTGCAGGGGATGAACTGAAGCTGATGCTGGGAGGCGTTGGATTGAGGCCATCTTACCTCTGTCACCTGGGGACAGGGGAACATAAAATACCACGGTGATGTGCGGGATCTCTGGAGTTTTATTAGCAATGGAGGCAAACTGCTGGGAACTGCTGTGACTTCCTACTGCACAGAAACCTCGAGAGGTGTCTGGGGTGTGTGCCCAACCTGCCACCTGCGTTTCAGGGGTGGATTTCAGGGGCAGCTTTGCTTTCTGGGGTCCTAGTCCTTGCTTCAGTGCTGTTGCCATTCTTCTGGCTTCAGGAGACTCGCTTACGTGGGTGTTAGGTTCATGAGCAAGAGCAGCCCCAGTGCCACTCGCAGTACTTTGAGCAGTAGTGTGATGAGGTACGAAATGAAATTAACAGTTTGTGTTTTTTTCAGGAGTTGAATGACCTGGCACGTGATCCTCCAGCACAGTGTTCGGCAGGGCCTGTTGGGGATGACAGTAAGTATGCTGCCAGCAACTGCTGACTTGGCTCCTTTTCATTCTAAAATGGGATGTCTGGCTCCTTAGTAAGGAGAACCTGTCTGTTTCCTTTAGATACTACTCTTAAATTCATTACCCTTCTGTATCTCTTAATCCCTTCCTCGTGTACCACTGGAGATCTGCATTGCTTCAGTCCTATGGATTGGACAGCTCTGAGCACACCCGGAGTGACACCTCTTGCCTTCTCACAGTTAAACTTCCGTAGCTTAGTGGCCAAACCAGCCAGCAGCTGCATATGGTTTCTGAACTCCTTTGATATCTAAAGTGTGTGTTGTGTAGTCATGTGGTCGTGGAGAAGTGGAACAGTCTGCTCCTAAGACTAGATGCCAGTACAACAAGGACAACATTGACTGCTTTACCCAGGAGCTGGTTAACACTGAGGCTTTAAGAGGGTTGCTTGTAGTCCTTGGGGGTAAGAGGTTAAAATGTGAATGAAAGGAAAACTAGTTGGTAAATTAAAGCTTGAGTCATGAAGTGGTGTTAGATTTTTAAGTCTTAATAGTTGCTGTGGTCAGCTGAGTTACTGCAACACAGGAAACTGTTTGTTCTTAAAGCTTTTTTGTGCTGTTGTATTAACAGAGCACACCAGAGTATGAGAAAAACAGGCTGGGCTCTTAATTTTTAGGCAGTATTTCTTTCACTCAATTTGGAATATTCTCAATAAGCAAAATCAGAATGTCTAAATCCTGCTGTCATGTGGCTTGATTTGGACATGGGTGCTCAGGCATGAGATGGGAAATGCAGGTGGAGCATCCATAAATCCCCCTATACTGTCACGCTTGGAACTGGCACCCAGGTCAGCTGGCCCTGCCTGCTTCTGTGTAAGGGATGGCCCACACATCAGCTGGGCATTTTTCCCTCGTGAGGTCATTCACCTGGTGTGGCACTTGCAGTTGTTACTCTGTCCTTTTGAAGCTTGAGGAGCTGTGTTGAAGCTGAAGAAAAAGCCACTACCCCTCATCCTCCCCTGAACTTCTCTGTCTAACATTTGTTCTGGAGTAAGATGATCTGCTGTCACCTTGACTGGGTCTTTTTGCCCAGGGAGGAGGGCAGGATACAGTGTGTGACTTGGCTTAGTGGTGTTTATGTGGGTGCTGCTTTGCAGGTCACGTTCCCCCTTCTGCTTTGATTAGCAACTTAATTGTTGCCCTCTGCTTTGTGGTGGTTTTCTGTGCAAGGCCTTTAAACTCCAGTGGTTTTGCAACCTGTGCGGTCTTCTCCGTAGTAACTGGGGTTTTTATGCTTTCTGGTGAGCTGCTTTGGTTTTTATAGCAGTGTTAAGCTCTTGGTCATGGCTTAGGTGAGCAAGATCAGCAGGATGTTTGCAGCGAGACAAGAACGCTTCTAAATATACCTGTTGCTTTCTAACTTGGCCACGGGCCCTGGGGTGAATTCGGGTACTTGCATTAAATGCATTTAATGCCTGAGATGAGGAAATTTGTTTACACTCTTGTAGCAGCTCTGTGTAGAAAAGGCTGCGTAAGAAGACCTGCAAGCTTTGCTTGGGATGCCTTTTGAACTCCTGTGTGCTCTTCAGTGAAGCATCCAAGCTCAGCAGAGGTGAAGATATGTGAGGAGGGAAACTCCATCTATGTGCCAAAGAGCTCTAAGCTTAGGTATCCGTGCTAAAACGGGGTGGGAAATAGCTGCCAAGGTGTTTCTGAGCTCTTCAGAAATGCTGAAGTGTTCAGAAACTCACATGTTCCTTTAGAAATCTGACTAGGTTAAGAAAAAGGACTTGAAACCAGAGAATGAAGGTCCTGAAATCAGTGGAGGTGTTCCTGTTCAGCAATGCTCTTGAAGTCAGAGGTATGTTTGGTTTTGAGGGGTCTTAGCAGTGGTGTCAGGCTTCTTCTAGTTACTCCACAGCTTCTTTCTGCTTTCAGAAAGCATTTCAAAGAAACTTGTAGTTTCAGGGAAGAGAAATGACTGAGATATTGAGCCAGTCCAAGGCTTTTCTTCCCTTAAATTAGCAAGTGTGATTTATGCTGTGGTAAACTTGTAGTTTCTGAAGGCTCTGAGGTGATAGAGGTCGTCTGGTGGAGGAGGTGGTAATGTAAGTTGGTGAATGCTTGCAGAAGAGAGTTACTACTCAGTGCAGAAAGCTTTAAAGTAATACTCAAGTCTTCTCATGCCACCTTTCTGAAAGGCCTCTAAGGAAAGAACTTTTCAACGTGCCTCCTGCAGATTAACAGCTTTGATTGTTTTCTTTATGTTCTGCAGCATAAAGACATTCTTCATGAATCTTCTATATTACCAGATTAAGATGTTCTCTTGGACAGATGCATATGAGTGAGACATTTTTTCTTTTCCCCCTCCATTTAACCTAAAGTGTGTCCTAGCACCTCGTGGTCCCAGATACTGAGCAGACTTAGGCTTTCTTTGAGGACTTCTACTGCTTTCTGCTGCCTCAATGAAATCTTGGGGCCTCTGTGGAGACGAAGTTGAAACATTCAGTCAAGATAGCACTGGTTTAGGTTCCCCCTTGCCAAAGCTTAGGCTTCCTCTCCATCCATGTGGATCTGTCTAGGAGGTCTGGGCTCACACTGTACCTTTGTTGTTCGCTCAGAGGGCAGTCGTTGGAAACTGGGCTGCGATTCAGGTGCTTCACTGGAAACCAGAGTTGAACTTGCAGATTTGTTGGGTCTGAAAAGTTGACTCTGTCTGGATTGTTATTGTAATGGGGATTTTTTTGCAGGGCACGTGTGTGTGGTACCACAGTATTCCCAATGTGTGGACTAAGGGAGTGTGGAGTACTTGGCTCTATCTCTTTAATTCTTTGGCTTGTTTCCCTGCAGCCTTTCAGAAGCTTTTGGTTTTAAAATAGACTTTTCTGTGTTGCTTTGTCTGGAAGAAAGTAGTTGATTGCTTGAGCTTCTCCAAACTGAAGTAAATCTTTCTCTTTTTCAGTGTTCCATTGGCAAGCTACAATAATGGGACCAGTAAGTATGAGAGAATTGATGTTTATAGCTTTTTATGACTAGTCTTCTGGTAATAACTCCTGAAACTGCTGCGGTTCTTTTTTGTTAACAGAATGACAGTCCCTATCAAGGTGGAGTATTTTTCTTGACAATTCACTTCCCAACAGATTATCCCTTCAAACCACCTAAGGTGAGTGCCTTGTACTGCCAGTCTGTGCCTTTACCTTGCAACGTGTATTTCTGAGCCTACGCTGAATTTCTCCTTCTTCTGCAGGTTGCATTTACAACAAGAATCTATCATCCAAATATTAACAGTAACGGCAGCATTTGTCTTGATATTCTACGATCACAGTGGTCCCCAGCACTAACTATTTCAAAAGGTACCTTCAACACTCATTTAATTTTACTCTGCTGAAAAGAATGACTGGTTTGGATTTAGGATAACAGCAGGAACGCTGCAGTTTTTCCACAAGCATTTCTGTGGTCACTGCTTCAGGCTCGTGACTCTCCACCTAGCTCGCAGCTGATCTGTGACCACGGGGTGCTCTGGGACTCAGCTTTGCCAGGGCCTTGGAAGTCTTATTGCACCAGGTATATACCCTTGCCACCTCACCTCAGAGTCTGAACACTGGGGGAACATCAGAATTCAACGGTGGTCATTTTTTAATGACACTTCTAATCGCTAAATGGGCTGCTAAAGCATGTTCTAAGGTGTAACTAGGTTACTCTAGCTTTTAGCTGAAGCCATCTTGAGCCGTGTGAACTGTGTTAGGTTCTGGGACACTGAAATAGATCCTTTGCCTGGTAAAGCAATGCTTATATTTAATGTAAATAGGAGGCTCTAAACACCTTGAAACAAGACCCAGGTTTGAATTTTAGTATTTCTCTGGCTATTAAAATGTAGATCATACAGTTTGTAGATCTATCCACAGCTATCAAAGGATCTTTTGGGGTGGTTCTTTGCACGAACCATGGCTTGACCATTCTGTTTTGTAGCTCTGCACTGTCTCTGTAATTAAATGCCTCAGTTGTCACACATTTAGTTGCAGTATCCATCACACTGTGTCCCAGGCTATCCTGTTGCCTGTAAGTCTTCTCTCTTATGACACGTGATGTGCCTGGACACTTTGATTCAGACAGAGGAATCCTGGTGCCCCCTCCCTTGGACATCATAACGGTCTCCCTCTTACTCAAGTCACACAAGTCCCCCCCTTGTCTGTCCAGCTGAAGGCTTCTGCAGTTGTAGAAAGAGATGGAAAGGCAAAGCAGCATCTGGACTTGGCTCTTGATGGGAATGAATCTGAGTGCATGGAGCTGAAAGTCTTTGCTGTGAGGGGAGAGGGCTGATGAAATGGTGTCAACGAAGGGAAAGTGCGCGTCGGGTTAAAGCAGCTTTTCCTTACAGCTGCTCTCTGGCTACTGTTGGAAGCACAAAGTTATTTTGAGGGACTGACATTTATTGTGTTTTGTTTAAATTGCTGTCTAAGTGGTTAGGCTGCAGTAGTTGGAGGGTGTGTGATGTGGCTTGATGTCTTTGGTTCTGGAGAGTCTAAAATGAGTCTACAGGCAGCAAGTTTGAAAATACTGCAAGCTGGACTGGAATTGGGACAGCTGGAAAAAGATAGGGCAAGAATTTAAGAGGCTAATTAAGGGCATCAGTGGGCTGCCTGTTAATGGCTGTCTGCTTTAACGTCTCACAAAACATGTATCTTACCAGTTTTGCAACTCAAATGCAGTTGCAGTATGCTTTTAGTATCTCCATGTCCTCATCTTTCCTGCCTTGAGCTTCTTACCCTCTTCAAACTGCATCCTTGTGGCTTGGCCAGAGAAAGACATGGGATGAGTGTGGCCATTCTTTGTGACTTGGCCCCTTCTCATCTCCCTCTTTATGAAGAGATCATAGGAATGTGCAAAGTGCATGCAGCACAAAATGCTTACACAACTAAACAGTGAGAAAATCTCTTCCAAGTACCCTCAGTGTTCATTTCATGGAGGAGTTAATTTCATGAGGAAATTAAAGACAGCGAAACATGTTCATAAAGGTGAATGCATAGAAATTCACAAGACTTGCTGGGGGATAACAGGGATGTCTTGTCAGAAAGCAGACCTCAACTGAAGGAGGGAGAGCTGGTACTTAAAAGCATTCCTATCTTGCACGAGTACAAATAAATTCCCCAAAGGCAGCTTGGCTCTTAGGCTAGAATGGTGGTGTTAAAGTCTTTGGGGCTATTTCAGGTCTTTGATTAGTGTTACTGAAGAACAAATGCATTGCTAGTAGGAAAAGCTGTTGCTTTAAGTCTTGTTATTCGCTTTAAATTACCTCAGTTACTCAATGCGGAGCTCACATCACTTTCAGGGCAGCAATTTAGTATTTGTAGTGTAGATCTCTTAGAGTATTTCTGAAATTGTGCTACCCTTTAGGAGGGGATGCTCTTGGGAGCAAGGGGTTCAGGTTTGAAATCTGTAAGCAGAAAACTAGAACGCAGCTATTAAAAAAGTTTACTTTCTACTGATGGAGAAATCAGGAAGACCAGAAACAGGCCTTCTAAGAAACCACTTCTCACCCATGGCTTCCTCCTCCCATGGCAGCTGGGAGACACTGGTCAGCAGCTTGCATGGGCTGGGTGTTGTGTTGCAGTTCTGTGGTACATGAGTGTGTTTTCCACCCGTACCTGCAAGGAGAAAGGTGAAGGGATATGCAGTGACTTCCTTTTGAAACTGCAGAGCCACTTTGTGGTGGAAAGGCTGTGGAAAAAATTGTCGGTGCTGTTTGATCATCCTTAGTGAAGTGGTAAAGGTGGAAGGTCTTGGCTCCTGGTGCTCCAAAGGGCACCTGGGGTGTCTGGCTTGGGAGCCTGTCCCTGCCCTCTCTTCTGGGTAAGGGAGCAAAGGCCCTGAGTGTGGGGGCTGTTGGAGCAGTTTTATTCCAGACTGCTGAATTAATAAGGGAAGCATTTTCTCCCTCTGTCAGCAGCTTGATAAAGTGACCCTGGCTGTGATAGAAGGGGCTCGCATCTTGGGGTTTTATTCTGCCTTTCAAAATGTTTGCCCCCCCTGGCCTCGTTAAAACTGGTTCTGAAGAATTGGGAGAACAACACTCGAGTGCCTCAGTGGAATAGCTGAGTTGCTTGTCTTAGTAATTCTGAAGTAAGTGTTCCTTAAAGAATGAGTACTGTAGAATAAATCATCACAAAACACGGTGTTAACCACACCTTGGTGGTTAATTTAAACTCCAAAGCTTAAGCAGAATGCGTAGGCTTAAATTAAAAATGTTATCTCAAAGGCTGCATAAATAAGAATCCCCGTGGCCTTCAACAGGAGAATCAAGTGTTTTAATATGGCTAGAACTGCTCTCAGCATCGTCTGGGAATAGCCTGCTTTCTCTTAAATTTGGCAAGTGGATGGACAAGAGTTAATACTAAACTGAGGTACTTGGTCAGGAAAGGCCTTGCTCTGTCCCACCTCACCATGGTTTGTAACTGATGAACCACAGAGCTTGTATCGAGCACGTTGGTAGACCCAGCACGGGGTGAATTTTCTGTGGTGCTGCTCCAGTGGGTGGGAATTCCCAAGTACCCAGCAACCTAGATGAACTTTATCTTCACAGTGCTGTTTTCAAGAGCAGGAGGTTGGTTTCTGATCATCCTCTTGGCTTTTGATTTGCCTCTTGTGGTGCTCACTCAGACTGGTGTGGGGAGGTTGTGACTTTGTCCTGCAGCGTAGATCATTCTCTCTGAATGTGCTGGGTTCTGGTTCCCAGGGTAACTCCCATTCTTGCATTTCAACTCTTGCAGTTTTAGTGTAGCTATTTGTGTAGCTTCCCAGGTGTTGCCCTTGGTGGAAAGACAGGAGTGTTGCTGGCAGGTTGAGGGAGGTGAGACTTCCCCTCTGGCACAGGTGAGGCTGCACTTGGAGCACCTCTCCAGTGCTGGGCTCCCCAGCACAAGAAAGGCATGGACATACTGGAGACCCCAGTGAAGGGTCGTGAACGTGAAGGGACTGGAGCATCTCCCATTATGAGGCCAGGGTGAGAGCTGGGACTGTTCAGCCTGGAGAAGAGGAGGCTTGGGGGGGGCTTTATATACCTTTTGATGTATATAAATACTTGGAAGGGAGGGTGCAGAGGTGATAGAGCTGGACCTTTAGTGGTGCCTGGTGAGAGGACAAAAGACAATGGGCACAAACTGTCACATGGGAGGGTTACTCTGAACAGCAGGGAACACATTTCTGTACTGAGGACATTAAGCACTGGCACAGGTTCCCTTGGGCCTCCCACACTTGAGATACTCCAAGTCATCTGGACGTGGTCATGGGCAGCCTGTCCTAGGTGGCCGGGGTGGTTGGACAAGGTGGCCTCCAGAGATTTCCTTCCAACATCAACCAGTTTGCAATACAGTGGGCAAAACGTAACTTTTCTTCTCTTGTCACCAGAAAATGTTGAACTGACTTAGCAGGAGTTCCAAGTTGCTTTGAAGCAAGAAGTTTAAAGATTTAAAGGTACACTTCCTGTGAGACTAGGTAAGATCGCTGGAAGAGTTTGCAATGGGACTGTGGTTAAGAATTAGGGTTTCACTCGAGCAGACTCTGCTTGACTTACCTTACTCAGGCTTATCTTGCCCAGTTACAGTTAGAAGCTGGTTATTTGGTAGTTAGCACTCGAAGTTGTGGTGTCAGCTGTGTTTTAATGTTACAAGCTTAATGCTTTGTCAGTGCAGATAAAACTTGGGTAGCTCTGTGCCTAAATGTCAAGGATCCGAGGCCTGAAACTCAAAGTAGTGATTGTCTAGGCAAATACTCCTTCCAGGAGGCAGATTCCTTCCAGTTTCTGAGGACTCGGTAGGTAGTGGACCTTGATGTGGGGGCTTTGGCTGCCAGGCTGGTGATTAGCAAAGGAGGAGCCCTGGCTGGTGTCAGGAGCAGGACAGCTGGATCAAGCCTCTGAGATGGAATAGAATTCCTCAGCAGTGGTACGTGTCCAGAGCTTGAGTCTGTGCTAGCAGAAACAGCACAAGCTCCAGAGCACCGTGCTGAATTAAACCTGAGCTGACAGACTTTGCTGCTTTCATATTCAGCAGGTTGGCCAGATGGAGAAGCACATCCGGAGCCTGTGGTCGGGTCTCCAGGAAGGTCACAAACTGCTTTCCATAGAAATAACTTTACAGCATAATACTGGCCTCAGACCTGGGGCAGAGCCAGCAGGAGGGCAGTTCTGTGTCTGAACTCAAAGCTGGCACGGTGCCCAAGTATTGATACTTCTCTTTTATCCAACTGCTCCATGTCAGCGTGTGAGCTTTTTGATTTGTGTGGTGCCCTTGAGACTACTGTGTGACTAGAGAATGTGTCCTCCTGCCAGCCCAACAATCTGGGGTACAAGGCAACTGTCCTTTCACCACCTCGGGACTTGAACCAAAATTTTGTTGGGGTAGTTTCTACGTTAGGTTAGAGATGGACCTTTCTTTGGTGGGAGGAAACAGGCTTGGGGTCTGCTGAGGCCTTTTGCCCTGTGCAAGAGTTGAGCCTTTTAAAAAAAAAAAGCTATTCCTGTAGGCAGCCTACCTATTCCTCCCTCTCTGCTGGTTATGAGTCGTGTGCTCTTTAACATAACTAAGATAGGAGGGCCCTTTGAGGAAAGATCTGAGACTTTTACTCATCCATTTGTGCCCAAGAGGTCGCTGTATTCCTGGGTGAATTTGGGATTGGCTCCTCCTCTTTGGAGAGCAGTAACTGCACCAAGCAGCTGTTGAGTCCCAACATGCCAGTGAAGATGTTTCTTCTGAGCAGCTCCTGACCTTGGAGGAACTGAGGCTTGTGTTTTATTTCCTTGCTGATTCTGTTGGAGATCCCCATGTTTTTCCATTGCTTTTCTTTAGCCTGAAGCATCCTATGGATGGAGCAAGCTTTCTCTGTCATTCCATCTAGATTTAAACAGTAGTGTCCATAGCATCTAGTGCCTTGTCCTAGAGAGGGTGGCTGCAAGCGGTGGGCATTGGACCTGTTTGGGCTTTGCCAAGTGAATGATTTAGGGTTTGTGTTTGGAAGATGACTTCTGCGATGAGGAAGTGGAGAGAATAATCAGCTGCTGTTTAGGAATCTCTTGGGAGGTCTGCACCTTACCTGTTGTGTCTTGGGCTTCTACATGAAAAGCATCTTAACTGGGACTGGTGTCTCGGTACAGGCTGATAGGGCAAAGCTAAATACTTGCCTTTCCTGTGCTGGTACCTACAGAAACCAGTAGATGTAGGGTTTAGGTCTTGTTTTGTGTCCTGACAAGGCTTAAATAGAGCGATGACTTGGACTGTTGAGCTTCTGTAGAAATCAGCTTGGCCCAGTTGACTTGAACATCAACAGAGTATGTGCAAAGGTGTGATAAACCCTGTGGCTTGTACACAGCTGCTTTGGGCTCCTGAAGACCACATCCAGCTGCAGCTACGTGCTCTGGACAGACAAGGGTGTGTCGCAGCTGTGTGATGCACTTGGCTCTGAAGCCATCTCTGACACCAAGAGAAGCTAATTGCCATGTATAAATTGCTAGGTGCCTTTGACTTCCTTCCCCTGTTGACGCTCTAGGGAAGCTGTCTGTCTGGTTGGCTGGCTGTGGAGATCTTTCCCTCCACCTGGAGCTGAAGGCTTGTGGCTTTGTTCCTCATGTTGCTGGTGCTGGAAGGATCTGTGGAGAGCTGACTTCACAGATTGTCCTGGCTAATGACTGAGTTGCTTCATAGCAGAAGAAACTCAGCTGTGGAGTTTACATACTGAATTTGCATCTACCCACACATGCAGTCTGAGGTGTGGTGGAACTGGGAAGACGAAACTGCCCATCAGGAAGGGCAGGCAGCTCTTGGGGTGGGAGCACGGCACGGGGTGCTTGCTGAGGGGACGAGGTGGATCCCAGAGTTGTGAACCTGTAACTAAAGTTTGTTGAGAAGTTGTAAATGGCAGGATTCTGTGCACAGAGGAGTTGCCTTGAGATAGGTCATCCTTGAGTTTTAGTGTCCTGTGCTCTGTGAAGGGGAGTCTTGCAGTGGAAACATGGATCAGAGACGTGCTGCATTACACTGGTAGACCTCATTTTGCCTCAGAGCATGTTGCTGGGGCATTCTTCATCCTAAGACCACTAAAGGGTAAGTTGGTTTTGTTGCTTGCAGCAGGTAGATAGATGGGGATCATGGTTAAGTACCAAAGTAGGCTGTATAGGTGGTGAAATAAAATAAGGCCAAACCAAGTGTTGAATGAAAGAACTTTAAAATGTCAGGGTTTTAAGTTTTGCTTCAGACTGGGACATTTGGATGGCTCAGAATGAAGAGGTAACAAGTCTGTACTTGAATCTCATGAATCAATGGGAAGTAAAATTAATCTTATTTTCCCCTGGGTGACAGAAATCCAAACTTCCATTCTGGTGAGTGCACCCTTCGAGTCTTCCCAGGAAGAGGCACAGCAGTAGGAGGGATGCTGTCAAATGATCCTGGGAGAGCAGCTTGGCCTCTACTCCTGCAGGGTGAGAAGGACAAGTGTAAAACAGTGTCCCTTGCCTGTCCTGTGCAGTTAGCTTGATTCTGTGGTTACAAAACCTGATTTCTTTGGTCAACTATTACAGTTTTAATTATCTTCTGCTAATGCTGTGGTATGTGTCAAGGCTTCACTATGAAATTCATTGTGATAATACTTGATTGCAGAAGAAGGTGGTTGGTGAGTCTCTCTGTTCCATGGGGTTGGTTTAATTAGTCACATCATTGCCTAGATCGGAAAAGACCTTTAAGATCATGAAGTCCAAAGAGTCTCTCTGTATCAAAGATCTCCTGGACACAGCTGACCCTTAAGGATTACTGCCTCTTCCTTTTCCACTTGGCTCCTTAAACTCTGAGAAGGTACCTTTTTTCCCCCTGAGGGTTTTTTGACCGCTTCTGGAGGCTGCTTGTGTTGGTTGGCATAAAAACCTGTGTGCATATGCAGTGTTCTGGTGGAAAACCTTAAGAGAAACTTCCTGGATTTACCAAAGCAGTTTAGATAACACAGTTCAAGATGTTTCTTCTCGGTGAGGCTATGCAGATAAAAAGGGAAGCATGCCAAGCAACCAGCAAGAGCAGGCATCCTGGAGAATAATTTTTATTAATGGAGAATTACAAAAATAAACCAGAGCAGTTGAATGTGGCTGTGCAGCTTGGAGCCAGATAATGGTGTCCCGTTTTTATTCAGTGTTTCTGAAGTGGTGCTGCTTCTAAAATAAGTGAACTGCTGCGGGGTGAAGTCGAGAAATGTGTTCTGAAGTGACTAGATTGATGGAAGCCATCATGGGGAGCATCTTGCTGCTGAGTTGGTAACAAGCCACGGCTTGTTTTAGTAAGGGGTATTAGTGGCCTGAGGTTGTTTTTTACACTGGCCAGCAAATAGAAATGCAACACTTGTGTTGATCACCTCTAAACCAAGAACAAAACCTCCCAGACTGGGACACAGGGGGGTTACATCCCCTTTGTCCTGTCCAAGGCATGTGTGCACCTTGCTGGACAAAACCAACTGGTGGGTGGGCAGCTGCTGCTCTGGAGGACACAACGCTCACCCTGGTTATCCTGGTGCCTGTGCCAACCACAGCTGAGCATCACCTTGGTCTGGTGCTTTGAGCAGCTGGGAGGGGGTTGCAAGGCTGACGTGAGGTGCGCGAGGAGGAATTCCCACCCCGTCCCAGGAGTGGTGGGGAAGGGGGTGTTACAGTGGTTGGGGAAGGTAGGCAGAGAGGAATGAACAGAGTTGCAGCCTGGCTCTGCTGAGGAAGGGTGAGCTGCTTGTTCAGAAAACTCTTTGGTTATGAAAGGACTGTGTGAAGATAAAACTGAAGGGAGCAGTTGTCGTAGTTGTCCAGAAAACTTTGATTGTATTTCCTGTGGCTTCTGTTAAAGGGAGGGGACAGATTCTTGTTCTGCTCATCCTACCAGCCAAAGAAACTTCAGTGACCAGAGCAGCAGAGTCTGACAAACACAAAGGAAAAGCTGCTGGAGAACAGTCTGTTTTGAAGCTAAACTGCCTGGCAGCAGCTGGCTGTAAGGTGGCAGAGAGATCCCTGGTACTGAACACGGAGTTCTGCTCAGTGTACATCGGGGTGGGGGGGAACCCCAGGGCTGAAGCTGATGGGAAGTGCCGCAGGTAGTGTGTCATGTGTGCTGCTAAGGGGCAGCAGGTCAGGACTAGTGATCTCTACATGCCTCCAGCACAAAACTGAAGTCTTCACAGTCTGAAGCTGTATTCTGAGAGGCAGCTGATGAAATGGTCCCAGGGTCACTTTATGGTAGAGAATAATTAAGCTCTGGACTCTTGCACAAGTGTGCAGTAGAAAATGGGGAAAAGGAGGAGAAGGTTGTACTTTATTCTAGAATAAGAAGTGTGTTCACTTAAATCAAGAGCGCTTGTTCTAGAAGCTTTTAACTTGCAATTTAAAACTCATTAGTGAAGGGTCTGCAGAAATGCATAGGAAGACAGAACTGACTGGGTTTGTGGGTTCTTGGTGCTCTCATCCCTGAGCACTCAGCTCAGTGGGGACCTAGTGAAGCTTTCCATTTAAAAATCTCCAGTTCCAGTGATAATCAGCCCCCTTTTCCCCAGTTCTCCTTGGCTGCATCTAGCTGCTTGTTTTGTGGCCTCTCTTTTTAACCTGTCTTCAAACAGCCAGAAGAGTTATGGAACGTGCGCTCCTCTCTTTCACTTCTGAGCTGCTGTCTCAGCATAGTAGCTCTGCCTCCTTCTCCTGAAATTCCGACAGACTTGTGTTTAGTGCCTTCAAACTTCTCACTGTTATTATCTCCAACTTGCATGGAGGATGCTCTGTGACACCTCTGCTGTGGGCAGAGGGACATGTGGAGTGGCACAGTGTGATTAAAACAGGACAAGAGAAAAAGCAACGCAGAGGAATGTTTGGTGCTTCTTGGGGAGGGCAAGATGTCCTTGACATGCCTCATGTCAAGCTGTACCAATCTACTTTGCTTATAGCTTAGTCCTTTCTCATCTCTTCTGCTTTGGTGGGAATGTGCCTGTGCTCTTCAGAGCTTTGCAGGCAGTCTCCTGGCTCCTCGTACAGATGAGGGGCTGATGCTTCACCGAGCGGCATCGTGGGAGTGGGAAGTGGCTTCTGGGATATGTACAGTGTATATTTACAGAGAAACCTCCAAGTGCAGAGCTTTGTGGTTGGCATGAGTGCAGCAAGTTCTGCTTTCTCCATTCATTGTTGAATGCTGTTCTGCAACTTATCCATCCAAACTTCATGCTCAGAAAAGGACTGGATCAAGCCTTGTAATTCTCTGCAAGATTAGCAGGTTTGGTCTTTTAAATGCCTGTTGAGTAGCTGTGAGCATCTCGTCCTTCCTTCCTGTCAGTTGGACCTGCTGCTGTGTGACTTCTGATTAGGGCTTCACGTCATTAGCAGTGAGGTTGTCAGGCTTAGGGAAAAGCTGGATCTCAAGTGCAGAAGCAGGGTTGTGTTCTGAGGTGGCTCACAGGTACGGTTCCAGGTGTAGAACGACCGCTCCTGCCCGGAGATTTAAGGCTGTAGTCAGGTGCAGCTCTCTGGGAGGTGACCTGTTGTGATACTTGACAGACCTGTGGCTGTGCAGAGTGGTGCTGTGAAATGCTAAAGGTTTTTGTTCAAAATCCCTTGGCTGAAGCGCGTGGAATCCCTGCCCCATGGTACTTCAGCCATCAGCATTAGCAGTGTTTTTAGAGGGGCAGCAAGTGTGTGGGTGGACTTCTGCAGGTGTCTTCAGCTGCACTTAAACTCTAATCCAGTGTCTTTTTTCCTCTCTCCCCAGTACTTTTGTCCATCTGTTCTCTGTTGTGTGATCCCAATCCAGATGATCCTTTAGTGCCTGAGATTGCACGGATCTACAAAACAGATAGAGAAAAGTGAGTATGGCAGCCAACAAGAAACCCCATTCAGTGCTCTTGCCAGAGCAGAATCCACACCTAAATAGCAAAGGGGAACGGACAGGACCTTGGAAGAGTGTGTGAAATTTATTTGCCTTTTTCACTTTCAAATGTGGTCTCTTTCGAAATCCTCCTTTTTTTTTTTTCTGGGCATCTGTAGAATCGTTATTAATGGTGATAGATATCTAGAGGGTGGGCGGTGAGATGATGGGGCTGACTCTTGTCAGTGGTACCCAGTGACAGGACAAGGGGCAACACCACAAACTGGAACATGGGAGATTCCATCTGAACAGGAGGAGAAATTTCTTTGCTGTGAGGGTGGCAGAGCCTGTCCCAGTCTGCCCAGAGAGGTTGTGGAGTCTCCTTCTCTGGAGAGATTCCAAACCTGCCTGGGCAATGTGATCCTGGGCCCCCTGCTCTGGGTGACCCTGCTGGAGCAGAAGGGTGGCAGCAGATCACCTCCAGAGGTCCCTTCCAACCCCTGCTGTTGTGTGATTCCATCTGAACAGCGCCACCTTGCTGCAGAGCCGGGTGTAGCTGCCAGCAGAAGCGATGGGTGTAGAGACCTTGTACTTCTGTGCTTTTATTACTGCATTTTCATTCTGCACAAGTACAAGTTAATTACAAGTTTGCATGATTGAATGAAAATGTGAAGTGAAAAATGCAAATACTTTTCAGAGCTCTCAGTTGAAGGTGAGCAGCCTTTAAGAGCCTGCAGTGCCTGCTTTAATGCTGGTAACCAGCAGAGGGGGAACGAGCTACTCTAGTGAGAGAATGTTTCCGTACTAGCTGTTGGTGATGCAGTCATACAAGCAAAGAAGTATCAGAAATACCCTGTTTCATCCTCAAGTGACACAGAAGGGAAGGAAAGTGATGTCGAGGGGAGGTGGGAGGACTCCCAAGCTTCTATGAAGTGCAAACAGCAAGAGTGAAGAGAAGAGCTCTAGTGCTAGTGACTGTTTCAAAAGCAACAGCTTTGTGACTGTTGTAAACACTTTTCTACCTCCCTGTTTCCTTCCAGAGCTGATCAGTAGTGTTAGTTTCAGAGTCTGCTTGGTCACCTGATGAGAAGAAGCTAGGAAGGGAAAATGATCCACAAACTTGGTTACTCTGCCTGCCTGAGGAGCAGTGTTAGAGCAAGTTCATACATCCTGTGTTTACCGTGTGTATGTGGAGACAGAGCCAGCAGTGACTGCACTGAATGCACGCAGGACTCTCCTGGGCTTTTTGTGTGTATTTTGTTTTTTTAATTTCTACATTATTATTTTTTTGTTTTCCAAAAAAGGCAATAAATTTTGTGATTAAGTATAATGGAACTTACCTCGAGTAGTCTCTGAACAGTCATGTGAAGGCAGGAGTGTTGGGGTTGGACAGCCTAGCAGGCACCAGGCTTAACTTTGTTAAGGAAGAAGAAGGAGGTGGGAGGGACCTGTTAAATTTTTTTTTTCCTAGAATGTCAAAATTAAAACCTGCAGTAACAGCTACCCCAGGGACTCAGGGGCTGGGGGAGATGCAGATGAAGGCTTCCTGAAAACACTTTTCCCCTCAGCCCTGTGCTACCTCTGGTGTATGACTCGAATTGCAGAGCTCTCATATTCCTCTTGTAAAGGACTGGTTATTCCCCCCCCCCATGAAGTGTTGTGAGCTTTCTGGCTTCCCCTGTTTGCCTGATAATTCAGTTTGCTCAAGTTTCACAAAGTGTTGGTTCTGCTGGATAGAATGTAAGTTCGTGCCATGTGTAGAGTAGACTGCTGGAGTCAAAATGCTGTTTGGATGCTCTGTTAAATAAATCCTCTTTTTGTACATACAGGTACAACAGAATAGCTCGAGAATGGACACAGAAGTACGCCATGTAACTAAAGAAATTATTGGATAACCTCTACAAATAAAGATAGGGGAACTCTGAAAGTCCTTTTGATTTCCATTTGACTGCTTTCTATGAGCCCACGCCTCATCTTCCCCTGTGCACATGTTTACCTGATACAGCAGTGCTGCGTGTTGTACATACTTGGAACAACAAAATAGAAATACTGTATTTCCCCGTACCAACATTGACTCCTAGCAGAGAAGTGTGTGTGTGAAAAGCTGGTTCTTCAGTCATAACTTTGTGAGCCTAAAAGCATTCCTTGCCGATTCAAATTGGGTAATAAAATGTGAATGGGAAGAGTTGTGGTGGATTTCCTCTTTCTAGGGACAGTGTTGCTGGTCCGTGAAGGATTTTAAGTGGAATCCTTTTAAACTCATAACAGTTATGAAAAGCAAGGTGAAGAACTTGAAGCTGTTTCTGTATTCATTTTATTCTGAAGGACCTACACCTTAGGTAAATGTTATGACCAATGAGATAAAAAACTGTACCCACATCCTGTGTTTAAGGTCTAAGTTTAACCGGTCAACATTTAAATGGATTGGAGCTATTAGTGCATCAAGTGATGTTGATTTGTTTCAACTCTCTCCCTTCCTTCATACTACTTTTGGTTTGTATGTGGTTCCTCAGTTAATACATAGCTAATAGCTCTTATTTTTCTTAAGTTTTTTTAACTGCTTAGGTCTTTCTGGATGTAAGGGTAAAAATCCATTTGACAAAAAACTTGTGTATATTTAAAGACCCAACTGCTCCCCTGGAGCTTGTACGTTCAAGAATGATTAATCTGTGTAATAAACTGATTACTACAGTCATTACATATAACTTTGTGTCAATAGGCTTTTAATTTTAAGACCAGTTTGTTACAGGCTGAAACCTAAGGGTGGATTTCTCCGAAGGGTTTCGCACTTGCGAGCGGTTGCGTTTGGAAGTCGCGCAGCAGTTCGGCCCCCACCCGAACGAGACAAAGCTCAGCTTAAGCACTCGCCTGAGCTCGGGACGTGCAGCGTGCCGGGGACTTGACTGTTAAACCAAATCAGCAGCTCCCCTAAACGAGAACCCGCGTGACGTTTGGCGAAAGCCTTGCCGGTATTATTCCCACTTGCATGGGACCTAACACAATGCGTATGTACTGTAGGTAAGTGAAACCTTCTGTAACTAAAATAATGGATGTAAAAGGGTAAAACGAAAAGAAAAACAAAACCCCGACCAAACACATCAGCACAAACTTTCATAAAATGTAGCTTTTACATAATTACTTTGCACTAAACATTTGCAAATGTTCATACAGTTCGGAATTGTACTTGTACGTGTCTCTTTTTTTTTTATTTGAACAAAGTCTTCACTTGAACCTAGTGGAAAATGTAGTTTGAAACTTTTCTTTGTATACAAGTGTATTTGCCAGCATCGTTGATGTGACAGTAGGCGAGTCTGCAAGTTTTATCTCCTCTAGTAGAATTGTAAACAAAGCCATCGACCGAGGGAGAGGCCACGGCCACCGGCCCCCAGCCGCAGGGTCTGTCCCGGCCCTTTTCAAACGCCTCTTTACACTTGCACAAAAACGAGGAATAAATGTCCACTGCTTTTTGGTCTAACTCTGTCCCTGCTTGTCTTATCTCTCGGTGTCCTCGTGTACGCAGCGCTGGATGTAAACGGTAGCGGTGCTTCTTGGAGTCCTCTCGTGAGCTGGAGGTGGTGCTGGCACCCACACGCATCTCCAGTGGCTGCTCTGGTGGTGGGATGTGGTGGGGATGGCCCTTCTGAAGCTGGGGGGAGCAGCTTTGCTGGAGAAGCACTGCAGCAGGTGGCTGTGTTTCCTTGCCTGGGTGACAGATACACGGGAGCGGGAGAAATGCTGTGTGCAGGGGTGTACACCTGCGTGGGGGGTCATCTCAAACTTGGTGCTCTTGGGTTATGCCGCAAGGTGTTGGGTGTCTTTGGTTTAGAAAGTGGTGTGTGGCCTGTCACAAAAACTAGAGGGTGAGCTTGTGACAATGGCATCTCATGGGTTTGTGTTAACCTTTAATCCTGCCTGGCCTTGCTGCTTGCTAAACCACTAACGTGGGCTGATGCTCTGGCTAGACCCGCCCTGCTGAGGTGGAGAACGTGTGGTGATGGTGAACGTGTCCTGTGTTCTGTAGGGACATCAATAGATTCTTGCTCTCTGAAGTATAGAGAGGGTGGGTTGGAGTGGCTGAAACCCTCAGAGCAGGCTCTTCTCAGGTGATTTCTCCTTGACTGCTTTACAAGCCCCTCAAGAGTGGTTTTTGTGGCAGATTTGGCTGGGTTTTGGCACTGGCAGTTACTGGAAGAGGTGAGAGTGAAGGGAGCAGTAATGAGTGTGGAAGTTGAGGATGGTGGTTTCTATTCCTGGAGGGACAGAATTAACTTACGTAAGGCGAGGAGAAGGTAATGTACATGAGTTTGAGATGTGGGCCTGTGTTGTAGCACACTCACCTCACTACTCTGTTGATGCATCTGCTTGTGTGGGGGGGATTGTCTTGTGCTTGCAGCCAAGGGTTAAACAGGTCACACTTCCTTGCTGGGGACACGACAGAAGCTGTGGCTCAGTAAAAGCAAGCCTGGTGGTCCTGGGGTAGAGAGTGCATGTGCTGTCTCTCCTGTGAGCTGACCATTTGCTCTTGAGGGTTGTACCATCAACTAGATGAGAGCCTTTTTTTTTTTTTACCTAGGATTTAACTGAGTACCTGATCGAGCTTTATATTTATAGCCTTTTTTGGGCCCAGAAACCTGCTCTTTTGGAGCTGTGTGTTCTGTATGTTCTAATGTGAAACAGCACAAGGAGCCAGGGGCTCTGGTCGTGGCCTTTCTAGGAACTCTCAACTTGTCACGTCAGGAACTTTTTCAGTCCCTGTCCCTAATTCATTCCCTTTGCATGGCTTTCTTTGTGCAGGGACCTGGATGGATGTAGACTTTGTGCGGTTTCCCTTTTTTCCTGTTGTGTACCAAGCAGATGGGCTTTTAATTAAAAAAAAAAAGTGCTGGGCTGCTCAGATCCCTCCAGCTTTGGCAGTGCTGTAGAGCTGCAGTGCTGCCTGGATGCTGTTTGGGTCCACGTGCTGTGCTAGCACACCGAGAGGACACAACCCAGTATGTGTCAGAACCACCTAGCTCAGTACCCCGTGTGCAGGAGTTGGCAGGAGCTTAGATGTTGGACTCCGTGTGATATCTGTGGACTGGGGTGGAGCTGATTCTGGGCAGCATGGAGACCTGACTGCTGTGCCTGAAACATCTCGCTTGTCCTTCTGTATCGTGTGCTGCTGTGTTTCTGTAAGAGCTTCTTGGCAAGGCAAGAGTGACTTCTTTGAATTATTTCTTTGTTACCATCTTGCTGTACCAAGGCTTCCAAGCAAGCTGCGTACTGACGTGTCTACAGCTGTTTCTGCTCGGTCTGCACACATCAAAGGATGTAGGAAAACCAACAGGGACTGAGTTGGATATGATCATGTGTCCCTAGTGTGCTCAGGAAAGCAAACTGTACCCTGTCCCTCGCCACTGAAGGCTGGGCCTTGCCTTGCTTCTGGTGTCTGCAGCTTTCTGATGGTCTTGGTCGTCATCTTGCTCTTCATGGCTGCAAAATGGCTCTAGAGCTGTTCTTGTTCCTGGTTCTGATGTATGGTAGAAGATCAGAAGCCAGCAGGAAGGACCATGGGAGTGCTTTGCCCAGTTAAAGATGGATTTCCCTGTGCCCTGAGCAGCTCTTGCTGGGGACAGCACAGCAGAAGACCTGGGCCTGTGGGAGGGCTGAAAACTACTGCTCAAAGCAGTTAAAACTTGTCATCTTGCTCTGAAGAACCAGGATAACATAACAAACCATCTCTGAATGTGCCCCCCAGTGCTTCCACTCCAGAGGAACCCTTGGGCTCAGCTCCAGGCATGACCACTTGCCCAGGCAGGGCATGGAAGCCACCTCGGGCAAGGATAAAAGGGTCTGTCTGAGTAGAAGGCAGGAGGAGCTCTGTGAATAACCTTGGAGCAGGTTTGCTGTCATCCCGTCAGTGTTTGGGAAGCCTACCTCTTGTCTCCTGCAGATAACTAGAAGAGAGTTTCACTCCTCCCCCCCAAGTTGTTTCCTTTAATTCCTTGGCTCCTTTGTATAGACTTGGAGCAAGTCTGTGGCCAAAGCTGGAGATCTTAGTTTGGGGTTTGGAAGAATCTGTTTTCTCCAGGGAATGCACAGGGGCAAAAAGTCCACTGAGGGCACCTGATGGAAGGTTAAAAGCAGGACAAAAGCGCTGCCCAGCTTTCTGGATGTGTGGGGACCACCCCCTGCCCGTGCCAGAGCTCAGAGGCTTTGGGGGGGACCCCTACAGCCATTGTCTTACTGCCCTGCCCCTGGGACTAGATCTGTGCTACCACCACCTGGACTGTTGTAACTGTTTGACCATCATTAAATAATTCCCTTAAACATACTGTGGCTTGAGCTGCTTTTTTTTTTTTGGTTGTTTGTTTCTGGGGTTTTTTTGCTTTACTCGTGCCTCTTACCTTTTTTTCTAACTCTTTTTTTTTGTCTGCTTTCTGTTGTCTCCTCTCTCCACAGTGAGCGGGTTCTGCTTGGCCATCTCCACTCACCTTCATCTTGCCTTTTTTTTTTAACCTCATGCACAAGACTTGCTCCCTGAACATGGGCAGGGCTTTGAGGGTGATGTGGAGTAGCTTTGATGGTCCTTCTGCCTGCTCTGTCACAAAAGCATGTGTACTCTCACCAAGCCCAGTGCTGTCCTCTTTTTTGGAAGCTGTGATTCAGTCACAAGCTTGTTGGTGCTTTGATTTCAGAGCAAGTGGCTGGCAACACCCGTGTCCTGGATCCAGTGGGTTCACTGCTAGCTCTGGGATCAGCTCCGAGGCTGGGCCTGAGGAGACCAGAACCATCTTGGCTGCTTAGGGGTTCCCACAACTTGTCCTCCCCTTTTGCCTTCCTCTGCTTACACTTTAGCATCCTCAGCTTGGTTTTATTGTGTTTCTGCCTCTCAACTGTTGTCCATCCCCCCTTTCTTTCCCTCTGTGGAAATACTTTTTATTGTCATGCTGAAGTGAAAGCTTCTCAGGGTAGGTGGGGATTGGATGCATTTACAATTCTTGCCCTCTCCTGAACGAATGTGTTTATAACGAACACTTCTTTTACAGAGAGATGCTCAGTGAGCGATTCATCAGTGAGTTGCTGGGCTCTTTACACTTCTTCCTTGCCCCCAGCTATGAGGAAAAGTCACTCCGCTTGCACTGATGGAAGCTCTTGTTGGTCTGGAGCTTCTTGAAGACAGTAGCTGGGTCAACTGAGCCTGCAGAGCAGATATTGGGTGGAATTGCAAAGGGCTGGGTTGAAAAACGAAGGCACAGGGTGTTGACGAACCTCGGTGCTTTGAATAAGCTTGGAGCTGATGTTCGTCTGGTCTCCACGTGCTAGTGTGTGTTCTCTGCCCTGCCCTCCTGCTGAAGAGAAATCATAGTTACTGGCACTGAAGTCCAGCTCTAGACCCTTCTTTTTCCACCAGCAACCAAACTAAAAGGCCTGTGAGAGAAAGTGGGAACAGGGTGGGCAGGTGTGTGCTTGATCCACACTCCCAGCTGGAGAGCTCTCCGAGGAGATAATGTGGGTTCCATAATCCTCCCCAGTTAATCTTGGACACACTTTGTGAACGTGTACACTCTGTCTTTGTTTCTGTAATCTCTCCTTTATCTCTACTTGATCTCAACCATGCAGAGTACTTCAGTGTTGCTGGTGATGGGGTGGGTCTTGGGGGAAACTGGGCTTCTCCTAGATGGTCAGCTAGGAACAAGCAGATAGAGGGAGCTTGGGTGACTTAGGATGTCATGGTGTTAAACCACAATTACCGTTAAACTTCTGCCCTAGAAACGTTGGGGGTGCGATGGTCCCACTCGACCAGGTTGCTCAAGGCCCTGCTCAGCCAGGGGAAAGCTGCTCTGAAACATCCCACCCGCTGTCCTCCTCATCCCCTGCCTTGGCTGCCACCTTGCAGGAGAACAGCTCTGATTTTCAGGAGAGCAAACAGAGCAGTTGGCGAGGAGGGGCGAGCGGGGTGCTGCGGGATGCTGTGGGCACAGCCTGCTCCTGGACATGCTGGGGCTGTTTGCTGTAACTAAGCAGGTGCAAGTGCCAGCTCGGCCACCCAGATAAAGGTGTGTGCACAGCCTGGCCCTGGCACCTCGAACCCCGGGCAGCTGGCAGCAGCCTGTGCCACACCTTCCTCCCCCTGAATGAGCGACTGGGATGGACCCTGCTGGGTTTATCTCTTGTACAAAGCTCCAGCTAAGTGTTTGTACTGAAGTACTCGGTGTTTCAACTCGCAATCCCTGCTTGGAAAATGCTGATGAAAAAGCTGTAGGAACTTCTCTGACTCCAGGTTGGACACCTCAGGGGAAGGTTGGATTTTTGCTGAGTGAATTTATTTGGTTCTTTGTGGGGTAACGGTTCCAATGCAGCCCGCTGGGGTGATGGGTGGTAGGTAAGTGGGGTCACTCTCTAAACACCAAAATCTTTCCTCCTCTCAAATCTCACTTTGGACAAGTAACTCCTCTCACAAATGACACCTTGGCCTCTGCAAGGCACCCATCAGCAAACCCATGCTGCTTGGTCAGAGGCTTATTTGTGAGACTTCCCTCCTCCAGAGAAGAGGTGGGCTTGGCTGGGGGGCTGGGGGTTGAAGCAGCTCCAGCTCAGCCCCAGCAAAGAGCAGATGGAGCAGACCTGGCAGCACCTTGAGCCCTGTGCTAAGGGTGTGTGCTCAGCGTGGGGATGACACGGGACATGTCTCAGGGAGGTGCTAAAGAGGCTTTGCTGTGGGACTTGAACCTCTACTGTTTTGACCGGTTCCTTTCATGCAGCCACAATGAGCTTCTGCCCTTCCACGGTGACTTGATTTCCCTACCATAAACTGCATGAAATTCTAAATCTTTCAGGCTGCTTGGCCCCATTTCTCCTTATTTCTGTCTCTCTTCTCTGTTTCTCCTGGAAAACTTGACTTTCTGCTGCTCTGTGTTTGTCCCAGCCCTTGACTGAGCTCCATTATCAACATCTGAGCAGAGCTGTCCTCTGGGCCAAGCCCTGGGCTGAGGAACAGCGATGCTCTGGGCTGGCTGAGTGGCCACTGCAACCCCAAGGGCCTCGCCCTGGTTGTAGCTGAGGGAGCCCCTCTGGATGCAGAGGGAGGGAGCAGTGTCCCACCAGGCCCTGGAAGGTGCCACTTTGCTTTTGCACTGGTCTTGAAGACCAGTTGATGCTGTGGAGGGTCCCTCGGCTTCAGTTGCCAGCAAGAGCTGTGGGACCAATTTCCCTGGATGGGGGTCACGGGGAGCTGAGAGCAGCCACTGAGGGGCAAGCTGCTTGTACAGCCACAGTAAAAACTGCTTGGTGCCCCTCGGTCTGGGGTTTCTTTCTGTAGCTCAGTCTCCATCACTCTTGCTGCAGTTTTGTTTGCTGGGAGAGGAGCTGAAGCTGGGGCCAAGACCAGGAATTCTCAAACCTCTCTGTGTAAATAGGGGATCTGCTGGATTCATGTCTAATCCACCCCTGAAGCGAAATGGCCCAGGCTGAACCTTCAAACAAGGGAAGAAACCCAACCCAGAAGCTCCTTCCAAAGAGAAGCCATCCTTCCTGCCCCAAGACTGCCTGTCTCTGGGTACTGCGGGAAGCTTGAGGGCTTCTCCAGGAAGGACCAAGAACAGGCCAGTCTCCTCCCTGCAGCCTGCAAAGGACCAGGGGCTGGTTCAGAGCTGGTGCTGCTTCTGCTGAGCTGCTCAGGCGGTTGGGGTTGCACAAGTCCCTGCCCTGGACGGGCCCCAGAGCTCACAGTCCCCTCACCCCCTGGCCAGGCAGGACAGCCCCATCCTTGCTGCCTGTGGCTTTGCTCAGGAGAAGGTGGCAGATGCTGGAACAGCTCTTCCCAGGTCTTCTGCAGCAAGGAGCCTGAGGACACTGCTCTGAGCAGGGATGTGGCACATGGGGTGGCTGTCACACTGGAAAGGCTGTGACTGGCCTCTTGAGTTGCGGGGCAAAAGTTCCCCTGGCAGCTTGGGTTGACATGGGGAAAGCAGCTTGACCTCCCGTGGGAAGGGGCATTTATCACTTGGGTGGGAATTACTGGGACAGATTTGGACTTTCCAGCTGTGAGAGAAGCAGGGCACAAAGTGGGGCTCTTGCTGGTGTCTTCTCACAAGGAACAAATGACAGAACAAGAAGAAACGGCCTCAAGTTGTGCCAGAGGAGGTTTAGGTTGGACCTGAGGAACAATTTCTTCTGCAAGGGTTCTCTAGGCCTGGCCCAGGCTGCCCAGGGCAGTGGTGGAATCCCGGGAGTGGATTCAAAGTCATGGAGATGTGGTGCTGAGGGACATGGTTCAGTGCTGACCTGGTAGTGCTGGGGGACCGTCTGGGCTCCTTGATCTTAAAGATCTCTTCCAACCAAAATGATTCTGTAATTCTATTCTATGACTCCCAAGATGTGGATGCTGGGAGCCAGGGGGGACTGAGGACAAGGGCAAGGGGGTTGGGGGACAACAGAGAGCCCTGACTAGAAACTGCTCAGCCCATTGCATCTCTGTGTGTGGGTAAGAAACCACGGCTGAAAACAGGAAAGATCTCCCCAGAGGGACTGAAAATAGAAAATCCCCCACCCCCAGAAAGGGGGATGCCTCTTCCCCCCACTCCGCGGGGCAGGGCTGGGCAGCGGGACCCCCGTTCCGCGTCCCCCCCGGGCGGGAGCGCGGGCTGGGCTCGGCTCGGCTCGGCTCGGCTCCGCTGGCTGCCAGGGGATGGCAGCATCGGCCCGGGGAAAGCGGCGCGGCGGGTCCGGCTGCCCCGCTGCCGGCTGCGGGGCCCCCCCCCGCTCCCTCCCCGCAGCCCGAGCTGGCAGCGGGGCCGGGCACGGGCACCCCTTTTAGTTAAGGAGCTGCTATTAGTAGTGGGTTTTTTTAATTACTATTTGTTATTGTCTCCGAAAGCAGGCTGCTCACGCCGCTCCCGAGAAGAGCAGATGCTCTCTCCGCGATGCTCCAGTGCCCCAAATCCTCCCCCAAGTGTCTGCTGGGGTCGCAGGCAGGCTCATCCTGCTGCTGTGACTGCTCAGCAGCTCCTGGGAAACCCACCGAGTGATACAGGGCAGGCCGTGGGGTTGCCCCCGGCACAGGGGATGCTGGACATCATCTCTCACAACCTTCTCTTGTAGAGCCGAGACCAGGATGAGGGTTGCTAGACCTGCCCACCACCCTCTGACTGGTAGGAGCACCCCCAGCCCAGCCATCCCCCCTTCATCCACAGCCACCCAGCTGTGCCAAGGAGAGGTCCAAGCAGACCCGTGCCAGCCATCAGCTGGAGGCACCTCGGGGCTCCACAGCCCCAGGCTTGGGGTGCAGCCAGGGGTGATGCATCCTGCCGGGGCCTTCACACCTCTGCTGAGGAGCTGCTGGCTCCTGGCACGTGGGGTGGCCTGGCCTTGGCAGTCCCAGCACCCCACGGCTGGGCTCTAGCTGAGGGTGCCCCATGGTGCCAACTCCCCCCCACCCAGCCTGGCTTGCTCCATGTCCTGCCATCTTGCGCCTGTGAATAATTCACCGCCTCTGTCCCCGTTGTTTCCTTGCAGGTATTTATAGCCTGTGATCACGTCTCCTTGGAGGCAGCTTGCTTCACGGCGGTGTAAATTTAGCTCCCGCCGTCTCTCACATGTCATGCCCTCCAGTCCTTGCGGGAGCCCTTCCATGCAGCTCCTCACCGGCAGCTGCTGGAGCCCCTACATTCCCCCCTCTGCTGCTGTGGCCCCACGGCTACCACCCGTGGCTATCTGGTGCCCACCCCGGATGATGGGCAGTGGTCCTGGGGAGTGGTGGGGAGATGCTGTGCCATGCCATGCCATGCCATGCCATGTGTCCTCCTCTTGGCTGCCGGGCCCTGGACGCCTGGGCAGCTCAGCTCGCCTCTGGCAGCTGCACGAGGCCGCCAAGCCGTTCAGCTGCCGTGGCACCGGGGATGCTTTGAAATTCCTGGGCTGCCATCTGTGCTATGCAAATCCCCCAATCTGACGGCTGCGTGTGGACCCGCTTCCGGACCCAGCGACGGGAGCTGTTATTATCTCGCTCCTCCTCCCTTCCAGCACCCAGCAGCAGATTCAGAGCAGCAGGAACATCACCCTTCCTTTCAGGAAGAAGCCTGACATTCTTTGAAAAAAGGCCCTTGCTCTGCCTCAGCTGGGCCACGGAGTCAGGAGGGAATGGATTGGCCATGGGGACTCGGGGGGATGGTTGTGCCACTCGGTCACCAATCACCTCGAGTCCCTGGGGTGCTGGGTCTGGGTGCCAGTACCCTGCGAGCGTTGGTCCTTCCCAGGTGGGAGATGTGCAGCCCAGGCTGGGGAGAAGGGGCAGCAGGCTCAGTGGGGCTGGACACATGGCTTGGCTGTGCTGCTCATGAGTGGGCTTCAAGGATGGGAACTGGTGGGGACAGAGCTCAGCCACTGGAGCAGCTGACACTGCCTGTGGGGCAGGGTACTCGGAGTGACTGGTGCAGCAGGGTCCCCAGCACTGGGAATCGGGCAGGAGGCAAGAGCAGCCCCAGGAGCAGAGTGGATGTCCCGGGTGTGGGGTGAGCGCTGCCTGCGTGGGTGGCACTCAGGGCTGAGCTGTTCCCACAGGACACCCTGCTCCCCCACCCTGGGGATCCTGTCCCCAGCCCGGGGTCTGCATGAAACACAAGCAGACACAAAAAAAAGCAGAACTAAGCATTGTTCCCCCCCCGGCTCCTTTCCCCGCCACGGAGCTGGCGTGAAAGTACCGCAGTGAGCTGCACTGGTTGCCGCTCACGCTCAGCCCGAGGTGCGTCAGGAGGACCAGGCTGTACCCAAGGGCACCGAGATGGCAGCCAGGGGCCACCTTCCCCAGCACGGCCTCCTGCTTTGTGCTCTTTAAATGCTGAGCTGGTGGGAAGGCGGCAGTTCCCCCGCCCGGGGTCGAGCGGCAGCGGCTCCCCCGGGGTGGTGAGGGAAGCGGGGGGCAGGTTTGCCAGCGCCGAGTGCGGAAAGTAATTAATGAGCATCCTGCGCTGCCCCCCACGGAGCCTCCGTCCCCCCGGGGACCCCTCGGCCGGCAGCGTGGGTACCGCCTGCTTCTGCCGGCGCTGGGGGCCGGGGGACCTGGCGGCACGGGGCCTCGTTAATATTTTAGGAGCTCTTTTGTCCGCAGGGGATGGGGAGGCTCGTTCGCAATCGCCTTTCATCTCCGTGAGGCCTCGGCGTGGACTCCAGCCTCTTATCTGCCGCCTCCTCGCCGCTTCGCTACAGCCAGCTCGTTATGGGGCTTGGGTTGGGTTGTTGGTTGGGTTTTTTGTGGCTTTTTGTGGCTTTTTTTTCTTTTTTTTCCTTTCCTGTATACGGCTGGAAAAAAAAAAGCCTGGCTGCTCCTGGCCAAAGGGCATCCAGCCACCAGCCCCGCCGGCGGCACTGCCGGAGCATCCCTGCATTCCTGCTGCCTCCCTTCAGCCGCCCGCTTCTGGGCTGGAGCCCCCAGCCTGGCAGGGCTCTGCCAAGGGACTGGGGCTGGATGTGGCCCCCGTGACCCCAGGAAGGGCTCAGAGGTGGCTGCTGCACCCGGTCACGTATGGGTCCCCGTGGTGGCAGGGAGAGGGGGTTTGGGGGGCTCAGGGGGGGGTGTGTGATGCCTGTGGGGTCCCTGGCCACGGGGGAAGCTGGGGCAGGATGCACTGGGGGCTGACTCTGTCCCCAGGGCTGTGCTAATTGGTGTGTTGAAAACCTGTCCCCTGTGGGGGATGCCCCAGTGTGGCTGTGAAACACCACTCCTGACACTTCTCAGCTGGAGCAGAGCTGAGGGGAAGAGCTGGGTTGGTGTGAGGAGGAAATGGGTGATGAAGGAGCAAGAGGATGGAGGCGGAAATAGGGGCTGAGCTGCATTTCTGATCCCCCAAGGCAGCAAGCATAAGCAAAGCCATGAGAGTAGAGGGTGCCCTGGGAGCAGGTCCAGCTCAGCCCTGGGGTTTTTTCCAGTCATGAACCATGGACGGTTCTCTCTTGGTCCTCTGCTTGGTCCTTTGCTTGGTCCTCTTGCCAGCTTGGCCAATGCCTGACTGCCCCCAGCTCCCATGCCTGTCTCTTCTTGGCTTCCCCAGCCAGCGTTGCTTGTGGTGCCCCTTCGACAGTGCTGATCCCAGATCACTGAGAGGTGGGATTTGCTTGGGGTCCTTGCTTGGGTTCCCTGGGGACTCTCCAAGTGACCCTCACACACACATGGGCTCTGGTGGGGGTAGTGTTGCATTTTTCTCGCTGACTCTGTCCATTGTCTGTCCCTTGTGTCATAGAGGAATGATACATCAGGACTCACCTTGCCCTGCAAGAAACCCAACCCATGTGTCTGGACATCTCTGAATGTAGGGACAAGGATAAGATATGGCTGCCCATGTGTCTGTCCCACCAGAGCTGAGCCCATCTGTCCACCCCTTTGCCCAAGCAAGAACTTGGGTCCCAGAAGGAGGTCCCAGGAGGCTGAAGGCCTTTAGGGGACTTTGCTGGCTGTGTCCTGCCATGACTGATGGCTTCTTCCCATGGGAAGGTCCTTCCATATCACCCGATGATGCACACTGGGCTTCAAAGCTTCTCCATCCCCCACCCACACCAGCTGCAGGGACACCAGTGGGGACTGCTGCTGTCCCCTGGGGGGGGGGGTGGGTGGGCATCCCTCCTGGCACTGGCATTGCTGCCTGGTCACCCCAGCTGGCAGGCCAGGCTCGGGGGCCACAGGGAGGGCTGGCGCCTGCGCTCAGGAAGGCTGTGAGCTCACGGGTTTAATTTTCTCAAGGCTTCGTTCGGCTCTGACATGTGATCCTCGTTACAGGAAGGACGCAGCAAACGCTTTGTCCCCTGGGGCTGGCTGGCTCGACCTTGTGGGAAGAGGTAAGAGCACATCGCGGCTTTTCCGCCCTGCTGGTGTTGCTTCCAACAGCAATTTAATATCTCCCTGATAACCCAGGCTGAGTCTCAGGCACCGTTAAAAAAAAAAAAACCCAAACCAATAAAGCAGCATCTGCTGACAAAAGTGTGTGTCCTCGGTTGAAGTCCCTGTTGTGGGTGAACACGGTTGGCCCTGCGCTGCGGCTCATTGCCAGCCCCAGGCCCGTCCTTCTCCTCTGGCAGGGAGCGAGTTCCTCCAGCCAGGGACCCGATGTCCTTCTGTAGAGGTGAATGGGAGCATGGGAGGTCCTGGTGTGGGGGCCATCAGCCCTGGGCTCTGTACCCAGTGGAGGGAGGATGGCCACCAGCCCTGTCTAGAACAAGATGGGAACTTCAGCCGACCCCCGTGGTGAAGCTGCTGTCATTCACCCCCTCCCCCCATCCCAGCCACCCTTGTGTGATCCCACCTGGCCTTTGCCCCAGGGCAGATGCACGGGAGCTTCCCCCAGACTGGGACAGCTGTAGGGCTAGGGCTGGGATGTTCTGGTTGGCTTTGCACAGCACTGAGCACAGCCACTGACTTCCCCAGTGGACCAGCACAGGCAGCAAGGATGGGTCTCTCCACTGCATGAAGCAGGACTGGAGACGGGCTCATCCACCTGGGCATGGCCCTCCAGGCTTGGCTTTCCAGGCTGCTCTGGCCATGCACACTTCTCCAGGTCCAGGTCTCTGGTTGTGGCTCCGTGGGCTCAGTCCCCTGGGCTTGTCTTGCTGTGCTCAGGACTCTACACTTGGTTTCCCAGGCTCCTTTCCTTGGGCTCAGTTCTCTGTGCTCACCTCTGCGAACTCTCCAGGCTCAGTTCCACGGGCATGGCTTGCTGGAGGTGGCTCTCCAAGCTTGTCTCCCAGGGTATGACTCTCCACTCTTGGCTCTCTAGGCACGGCTTGCTACAACTGCCTCTCCAGCCCTGGTTCTCCAGTCGTGACTGGCTCTCCAGATATCACTTGCTGGAGGTGTCTCCCCAGGCTTGATGCCTCCATGGTGGTTCCCCAGCTGACTCTCGGGGCCAGGCTCCCCAGCCAGCTGGGTGCCAGCAGAGGGCCTCCCTTACCAGAGCACCGCACAGCCACAAAATTATAAAACACATTATCTATTTGGCAAAACTTTGTGCGAGGACCAGGAAATGGGCTGGAGTTCATTCTCTTGCAGAAGACCGGAGACGACGTGTCCCCCCTGCTTCTTTTTTTAATGCCAGCACTCGAGATGCATTAAAGCCGCGGGAGCGTTCATCATTAAAATGGCAATTGCGAAGCCGAGGCAATAAATTTAACATCATAAAAGGCACTGGGAGGGTCTCGCTCATCTGTTGCTCTTCAAAGAAAAGTGTTAGTTGCTTCCGAAAAAAAAAAAAAAACCCAAATCAAAAAAAACCCAAATGAGGAAGAACCAGGTGAGAGGGAAAGGGGTGGCAGCTGACCCTGGCTGCCGGGGTTGTGCTGGGGAGATGTGACCTTTCGGGCTGCCCATCTTGTGCTGGGGCTGCTGGAGGAGGGAGCGGTGGGGCTGCGGCTCTCGGCAGGCGATGGAGAAGCAGCGCCCAGCGGCTCTCGCCCCCGGGATTGTCCTCGCCGGGGCTACGCGTGGCAGCGGGGACGAGCAGGGGAGAGGGAGCCGCGCTGGGAGCATCTCCCCAGCTCGGGGGGGGGGGGGTTGTGGCGGGGGGGGGGGGGGGGGAGCTGTGAAAAACCCATCGGGCAGCGGGAAAATCAGGCAGGGACCCCTGAACCGCTGCGGCGCCGGTGGGTCCCTCCCGGGCTGGGACTTCCCGGCTCCCACCGCCCGCGTCCGCCACGCCGGCCCTTGCCGATAACCATCTCCCCGAGCCCGGCTCCGGCAGCCGGCGTCTGCCGGCAGAGTGAACCGGCGGATTGGAACCGGTCGCTAAATAATTCAGGAGATTTCTTTTTTTTTTTTGGGGAAGCGTTTTTCTTTCCTTTCTTTCTCTTTTTTTTTTTTTTTTTTTTCTTTCTCCCCTTAAGGTCGTAGTATTTTCCACGCTGGGTTTCAAGCCGGGGAGGAGCCGGGGGAGGGGGGTGGGGGGCACGGACCCGCTCAGGCAACACCCGCCATGTGTTTACAGCTCAGCTCCCGGCGTTATTTAGGGATTGTAAAACCACAGCCGCTCGCTCCTTCGCTCCCCCTCTCTCGCCGCAGCCAATTTTTTTTCCTCCATGCGGCTCTCGTTGCAGCGGCAAAGGTCAACCCTGCTCCTTTGAAAGCAGCACCCCCGCCCCCCGTTATCAGATTTAGGAATCCTAAGGGGAGGCAGGAGCCCAAAGGCGGGCGAAGCCTCCTGGCCGCGGCCCGGAGAGTAGGGGTGCTGGGTGCTGGGTGCTGGGTGCTGGGTGCTGGGTGCCGGGCTCAGGAGGGTGGGGGGACAGTGGGGTCGGAGGGTGGGAAGGCAGGAAGGCAGGAAGGATGGATGGATGGATGGATGGATGGATGGGTGGGTGGATGGGTGGATGGAGGTGGCTGCTGCGGGAGGTGGATGGCGGTGGGATGAGGCCCCCACGTCCTGGCAGCGCGGGGGGCAGCAGGGCTGGGAGGGCCGACAGCAGCGAGCGCGTGAATAATGGGGGCGAAGATAATATAGCTGATTAGAGGCGGCTACGGAGAGGAGAGGCTGAGCCCTTCTCGGGGGGGGGAGAGGGGGGGGGGTGAGTTACGCTGCGAGGATAAAAATCTCTGCCAGGGTGAAGCGAGCATGGCTCTGCCGGGGGGGTGGGGGGGGGAGTGAGTCCTGCAGCGGAGGGATGGGGTTCGTGGCGGAGGGAGGAGCCCTACGGAAGAGGGTTGTGGGTCACAGTGGTGGGATGAGCCTCGCAGAAGAGGTTTGGGAGGTCACAGTGGGGAGATTAGCCCCATGGAAGAGGGTCAAGAGTCACGGCAACAGGGTGAGCTCCTCAGAAGAGGGCTGAGGGTTGTGGCAGAAGGGTGAGCCCGTGGGAGAGGGCTGGGGATCATACTGCACTGGGGGGCTGGGGGCCACGGCAGGGAGCTTGGAGTGGGTGGTCCCCTGGGGTGCCCTGTTCTGAGGGCAGGGTGGGAACCCTGCCTGTGGCTGGGCAGCCAAGGGACACACCCAGCCCTATGCCCCCTGATCTGGGCAGCCCAGAGACACCTCAGAGAGGCTGGGCACGGGAAGGGCTCCCATGAGGGCATGGCCATTGCTGGGGTGACCTGGGGATGTCAGAGCAGCGGCTTCTGGGGGTCCCTGGGGAGAGGGAATGAGGCAGGAGGGAGCAGAGGAAGGGGTGAGGGTAGAGCCCAGGTGTAGGGCAGGACCCAGGCATGGGACAGGAGGTCCTGGCAGCACTGGGGGCAGGCGGCAATCCCAGAGCTGGTCGCTCCCCCAGAGCCAATCCCTGCTGGCCCTGTCCTAGCCCAGGCACCGCTCCCGCCTTCAGACTTCGCCAGCGGATGGTTTTTAATTAAAACCAGAAGATGTTGCTCCGCTCCCCGGCCCTTTAGGGATGACCACTGCTCACATCCTCTGCCTTTGGTCTTCCTGGCTGCACAGCTTGACACGGGGAGATGAAAGTCTCCCCCTGCCAAAAAAAGCACCAGGAAAAAGGCAGCCATAAAATCATGCCGCCAAGATGTCCCCAGCCCAGGGTCCAGCGAGGTGCTGGCCACCGTGAGTCGTGGCCAGAGCCGAACGGCAGCCCAAGCAATGGGGCCGTTGCCTTCAGCCCTTCTAAAAATAACAGCTCAGAGCGCGGTGAGTGTCGGGCGCCTAACTGGAACCAGCTTTCCAAACTCCCAGTTGGAAGCGGCTTTCGAAGCCTACACCAGCCTTTCTGGGAAAGAGCAATTAAAAATAGCAAGGGACTGAAAGCATCATCCCTTGCTGCCTGTCCTGCCCCTGCCCAGGGAGCACATGGAGGGCCAGGTTTGGGGGGCAGGTGTTGCCCTTTGTTTGTCTCAGAAAGCCCAGCAGGGCCTGGAGCAATGGAGATGGGGCTGGAGGAGCGTCATGGGGGGGATTCACCTCCCAAACTTGAGAAAAAGGGGCTGCAGGGCTGGAGTCCCCCAGGGAGAGCCGCTGCTGCCATTCCAGCATTTTCCTCAGCTGGTTGGCAGCGCGCTTGAGCTGGAGCTGGCACACAGCTGTGTCCGCATCCAGGCTGGAGACCAGAAGGGCAAAGGCCAGTCTGTCCCTGGGAGGGGCTGGACAGAGCAACATCCTGCAGCATCTCCTCTCCAGCCGGCTGGGGTGGCAGGATGGTTCTGAGTCCAAGTGGGGGGGCTCTGAGCAATGCACAGGGGCTCCAGCCCAACCACCCACAACATCTCTGGCCCATCGTCTCCCGTGGGTGTCCATGGCTGGGATGGGTGCTGGACCCCTGCCCGTGTGCAGAGGCTGGAGACGGCCCCACACAGGTCTAGCTGGCATCACCTGCCCAACGCCCCATGCCAAGCCCATCACCTCTTTGGTCAACCCTCCACTGTGCTGGCATGGACCTTGCAAGCCTAAGTGCTGTGTCCCGCTGTCCCTGCTCCCACTGCTCCCCCGGCTCCACTCTCACTTGTCTTCCCCACCACCAGCCCTGCAGCTCAGACCCTCCCTGACTGGGGCCGGCCGTGCCCACTGGGTAGCTTGGCTGCCCCCTTGGTTGGGCACTGGGCACAGTCCTGGGGATGCAGAGCCACTCCGGGCAGCCGTGCTGTCACGTTTTCCCCAAGCCGTGGGTTGCCTGCCAGAGCCTGCCTGCATTTCCTTCCACCTCCCTAATGAGAGCAAACGGGGCCAGGGCAGAGCCCCCGAAACTCCCCCAGCGGCTGCTGCCCTGGTGTTCGTTTCCTCTCCGCTGCATTCGTCTCGTTACGTCCTAATTCCCTAACGAAGGGCCATGAGAGAGGAAGTCTTGCGGAAGCCCGTCCTGGCAGCAGCCTTCCTGCTACCAACCCGCGCATCGGCTTCGGCAGAACACGATTTCCTCGGCATCGGATGAGACCCAGCTCGTGTATTCAGACTGGCATAACCCACAGAGCTCTCCTTCACCTCCTGGCTAAATGGAGTCCCTCTGACTCTTCTTCCCGTTTTATGTTTATCAAGGTCACAAACAAGGATGTCTCATGACCCTCCTTTAATATACTGGCAAAATGATCATTTTTTTCCCTACACCGTGAGTTTTGAGGTGCCTCTTGAGCATCCCAAGTGATCCCTGTGTGCTGGCAGCCACCAGCTGAGGGGCTGCTACTGGTACCTGGGTCCAGGTAAAGTTCTCCTGGTGCCTGTGGGGCTGGTGGTGTTTTGGCATCATCCTGGGGTAGCAACTGTCCCATCCCAGTGGTGTTTCTGAGCACAAATGTGCATATCCACCATCCACCAGTTCTCCTTAGCGATGCAAAAATGCCCCTGATTGCCTCTTTATTGCTGCAAGGGAGAAGCCCTCACCCTTTTTTCCTTTTTTCCATGGTCCAGGGAGCTCGTGCATCCCTTGGCTTCTCTCACCAACTCCTTCTAGATCCTGCAGACTCCTTTTCCTCCCCCGTCACCTGATAACAGCCTTCAGATCCATGTAAAGTGGGGTGACGGTCCATGCATGGAGCTGTGTGAGCCCCTCGAGGCCGGGGCAGGGGGCTAGAGGAGGGACAGGCAAACGGATGCCACTGAGGCTGTGCACTTGGTGAGGAGCAGATCTGCCACTGCTTGGCGTGGTGCTCAGCCTGGCTGCCTGCTAACCGTCCCTGCCAGCTCGAACAATGGACGTGCTGCCGCTTCTCCGTAATAAAATCCTTCCTCCACATACAAAAAATGCGCAATCAGGGGCTTTTATTTGCTGTGGGTTGGCGTTTTTTTTTTTTGTTTTCTTTTAGAGCCAGCCGAGTCCACGCAGCGACACCGGAGACACCGTGCAGACAGAGCAGCGTGGGCAGATCTTCTCTGCTGCTGTTGCAGGACCGCGGCATCCCAGTGGGGACGGATGCTCACGTGAGCGGGCACAATTGGGTTGCGTGTGGGTAATGAGTTTAACGGTCTAGAAGCCTCCTCTGGGGATGGGGAGGAAAAAAAAAGCAAAGCCTTGCAAAGTGGCACACACCAGAGTGTCCGACGGCTGGGAGGTGACCCCGTGATGCTGCTGGCTCACTGCTCATCTGGCTGGGGCAGCCCAGCAAAGCTCAGGAGGACACAAGGATCTGCCCCTGCACCCCTTCCTGAGGAGGTTTCGCTTCTGCAAAGAGACAGGGGAAAGCCCAGGGCAGGGGTTGCTCAGCTGAACTGCCCCGGAGGGGATGCCTGTGGCAGCAATTTCCCTGGGAAGAAGGGCAGCTCATAGCGGGGTTCCACTGAGTAGGTGGGGACCAGCTTTGGAGCCTGGCAAGGACCAGAAAGGGTGAGGCGAGGCTTCTCCTGCCTCTTGTGCTCTCACTGCCTTCCCGAGCACAGCTCGGCCGCGGCAGGTGAAGGCAGGAAGGTGGCAGGTGAAGGCAGGAAGGTGGCAGGGGAAGGCAGGAAGGTGGCAGGTGAAGGCAGGAAGGTGGCAGGGGAAGGCAGGAAGGTGGCAGGTGAAGGCAGGAAGACGTCAGGCAGCCACGCAGGCTGTGCAGGCAGGAGCGCAGCAGGGGCGGTGGGAGTAGCACGGTGGGGGGCCCAGCTGGTGCGTGGGCCCACAGAGAGCCTGCATTGAGGAAGGAGAAACAGGGAAATGGCTTCTTTACATCCCTGGGCTCACGGAGACGTGGGAAGGCAGGAGAGGGGCAAGGCAGGGAGGGCAGAGCCTGAGGCGAGCTCTTGCCTCTGGCTCAGGAGGGGATGAAGAGCCGGTGTCCAGGCTGGGAGCTGGGCAGGAGGGAGACAGTGCCCATGAGGCTGGACCAAGCTGCAGTGACCAAGCTCCACTAGTGCATTGCCAGTGCAACGGCCAGGCTAGGAGCAAGACTCTCCCAGTAGCCCACAAACTCTACTGAAGCTTGGTCCCCAGGACCCACCAACATTTAGACTAAGCCTCTGCACCTCCCCACAGCCAGGGGAACAAGGTGCAGAGAGGACTCCTTTCTCCTGGAGCCACTCTCCTGCCCTGTCCAGGGAGATGCTGGGACCTGCACAAGGGAACAGATGTCCACTCCAGCATTTTCAGACCTTCTGGGCTTGGATCCTGAGTCCTGATGGACCTTCTGGATCAGGAGGGGTCCATCCTCATTGAGTACATGGTGGGATGATACATATATATGATAAATGTCCCAGGGATGTTGCTAATCTGAATCTGTTCATTCACACATGTCTTCCTGTCCATCTTTCCTCTCCTGTTCAGCACCAGTTGTTTCCCTGATTGGAAGTGATGGCCAGTGACAGACTCCTCCATTGGCCCATGAGTGCTGATGCCCTTCCCAAGGGGACAGGAACACCCATGGTGAACCACAGCCAGCTTGCTGGTGACCACAAGAGCTTGGGTCCATCCAAGGAAAATCTCTCCAGCTGCCTCAGAAGCAAATCCCAGAGAAACCTGAGTGCTCACCACAACCAGCATCCTCACCATGGGATGCTGGTCAACAGGTGGAGATGGCTCTGCAGTGGTCCAGGGGCTTGCATTTTGTGCTATACAGCACTGAAAAGACATCCAGCATACATGGGACATGGAAAGAGTCCCTCTATGCAATGACCACTTTGTAATATGTTCATGTCTTCAGATTTGCCACCTCAGCTCCTCGAGTGTGTCACCACACGTGCCTTGCATCAAGGGCTTCTCTCCCCATCCACAAGGAGAAGAAGTCTGCCACCTGCCACCAGGCCATCTGAGTGGCTTTCTGCTCATGGAGGAGCCAGTCCCCTGGAGCAGCTTCCCCCCAGAGTCACTGAAATGCCACGAGTGGGGTCATGATGTGCACAAACACTTCCCAGGATGACATCTCCTGGGGGCAGCAGCTGATGAAGGGTAGACTGAGACCAAACCATGAGCTGGGCTTGACCAAAAGGGGTCATTTCAATGAGATGCAGGGGAAAATGAGCCAGGGCATGAGCTCTCCGACCATGGGAGACCGCAGGACAGAGCTGCGGAGGAACAACAAGGGAGGAGGTGGCACCCTGAGAAGAGGAGCCCTCATTGGTGGAAGGTTGGAGAGGTGAAGGTGCCCCAAGGTGTGTTTAATTCTCTGGATGGATTCAGCAAAGGCCACCCCAGCAGCATGGAGCAGTTTGTCCCAGCTGTGCTTGTCTGCAATGCAACCATCCCTGCTTCCCCAAAATACTTGGGAGGGCTGGAGTAGGCCAACTCCACCACCCTCATCGATGCTGCAGGGAGCCTATTTTAAGCCTTGCTAACGTAGGAGGATTAAATTTGGCTGGCTGAGACACGTCCTGCTCCCAGCTGTCCCCCAGCCTCCCCTGAGGTTGGCAGCTCTGCTGCAGGCACAGTTCATGATGCAGGAAGCTGCCCTGGACCTCCAGGGTCGGCTGCCCTGCACAAGGGGAACCCAAAATTGGGGCATCTTCTCGGTTGCCGAGGCACCTGACTTGGGTTGACGGCAAAAGCTCTTCCAGGCATTGACGTCAATGGGTTGACCCCCGGGAACCTGGTGGGAAGCACCGTGAGATGAACCCCAGTGATATGAATGGGTTTGAAGTGAGCTGAGGTCTCCAGACCCACAGTCCCCTGTACAATGCCCTTTCTGAGGCAAGCTGAGTGATGGGGGAGTCCTGGGGGGGAGTTGAGTGGAGGGGGAGTCCACACCTACCCCCATTCTGGCCAGCCCACGGTCAGAGTGAGGGCAGAAATCCATCCCCAGGGCTCCCCGAGGATGCAAGTGCCTGGGGAGCCCTTCCAAGACCAGCTCGGTGATCCACGTCCACGGGCATCGGGCTCTCCACGGGGTGTGTGGTCCTCTCGCTTGCCCTCTCTCCCCCTGACCCCGTGTGCGCTGCACATCTTTGGTCAATCGCATCGTTTTATTAATTTATAGAGCGCTCGTTGCTGGAGGCCTTAGAGAAGAGCCTCATGGAAAATTGCGTTTTGCCTGCGCAGATTTCTCTGCCCGGAGCCTGCAGTGTGTATATTTAAGTGAGCGTCACACCCCGGCCGTCGCCGACTGCATCACCAAACGCCGTCTGGAGCCCGGGCAGCGAGGGACAAATGTTGGGACGGAGGAAATGAGGCAAGCGGCGGAGGGGAGAGCGTTGATTTCCACCCGGCAGCAGGGCAGGCCACCACCTCCTCCCCAGCACCGTGCTGGCCTCCGGTTCCCGCTGCTGCGGGGGAGCATCGCTCGATGGCTCTTCCTCCGGTTGCTGGTTTGGAAGACGGGGGTAATAATACCCATCACCTATTTGCGAGGCTGTCGTGAATTTTCATGAGCTACCATCTGAACGGGGCTTTGAGCAGGAAAACTGCTGTATCAGCTCTAGGCAATGATAAACAATACTCAGCATTTACATATTCAAAGCACTTTGATTAACTCTTGGGGTTTAAGGACTTGAGTCGATTCCCACCCGACCGGAATGGCAGCTGGACCGGGTTAGCGGCAGGCGCTGGGTGCGAGCTGGGAGGGGGGGAGCTGGGGCTTCACCCCGCCGGGCAGGGCCGGGGAAACCCCCCACGAAGCATCTCCTGCCTTAAATCCCCGCCGGATAAAGGAGAAATAAATAAGGCTGGTCCCTGCCCGCGGGAAGGGGTGAGAGCCTGCGATGGGAAGCGGGCGCAGAGCGTGGAGTATCTGCTGCAAGAGCTGTAACCAGGTGTTAAATAGCTGTGAAATTCTGTCTTGATTCACGCAGGAGTTGCCAAATAAAGGGATTTTTTTTTTTTTTCCCTTTAAAAAAAAATAATAATTAGGGAGAGCAGGGGCCTATGCCTCCCCTGATGCAAAGCGACGTGGATACGGTGTGACCTCCTCTCCAGCACGCCTGCTAATGCCACCGAGGCAAAAACCGAAGGAGACCAAATCCAGGAGCATGATTTATCCTTTTATTCAGGTGATTTTTTTGTCTTTCTTACCAAGTCCTTTCAGTGCCTTAATTTTAAATGCCCCCCCCCCCCCATCCAGCAGACGATCAGTCTCCAACGGGGTGCCTGCTGCAAGAGTATCCTTCAGCTTTATTATTAAAATCACTGCCAAACAAGAGGAAAACCTGGTGAAACTCTGGTCCTGCTGTCACCCAGTGTGCTTTCAGCAGAGGGGATGCCTGTGCAGGGGAGGGGGTGTCCGTGGGGAACCACAGCTCCCAGGTGAAAACCCTTCCCAAGCGTGGCCAAGCCACCCCGTCAGCTCCTTCTGCCATTAATTAAAGGCACTCTTGGAAAAAGTATCTCGCTCTCCCCACTCCAGTGTTGGGGGGACAACCGTCCTCCCGTGCTGTGTGATTTCAGTGCATCCCCTCAACGCAGAGCTGCTGCTGCTGCTGTGTCCGACACCGTCATTTTACATCGTCGCCGTGTCCCTGGCCGTGAAAATCCCAGCGCTGGCTGGGAGAGATAAAGGGCAGAGACGCAGCCATCCCTGGCGGGCGGTGAGCTGGGCCGCCTTGGCCGCGGCGCATGTGCACTGTGAGCCAGCTGCTTTGGTTTCCTATATTAAAAAAGGTTTCCCTGCCGCCAGGAAGGAAACTTTGGGCAACGTCCCCTGTGCAGCAGCCCGAAAGCAGCAGCCAGAGCCAAGCCCTTGCCAGCTCTGCGGATGGCAGTTGCTCAGAGCTGTCAGGGTGGGGCGAGAGAGGGGGGTCCCCATGGGCACAACCGCTCTGGTCCTCGGCCCGGCTCTGGTGGCCGGTTGGGGAGCTCTTTGTGCGCGGTGGTGGAGACACCTGCGAGGAGCTGCGAGGCTCAGGGTTGTGGAACCAGCCCAGCGGGAGGGCTGGATCCTGCCACCGTGTCTGAAACGGCTCCGTGGATTGCGGGAGGGAGAGACTCCCCCCCCCCCCCAAGCGAAATGTCCCAGCCGGTCTCTTCTGCAGAAGGAAGGACCTGGGAGGGCAAGGGGATGGTCCAGGCGGGGTTTGGGGTAGGGGGCTGATCCCATCTGTCTGCATCCCGCTGGGTCACAGGGACACAGTGACAGGGCAGCGTCACCCCAGAAAACTTGCTGCCGGCTCCCAGAGTCCGAGGGGCCCGTTTCCCCCCACCCCCAGACCGCCAGGAGGGTCCCTCCGTGCTTGGCAGGACATCCCTGGGGCTGGGCTCTAGCCGTTCATCCCCTGCCCAGTGCCGGGGGGGGCCGCGGATACCCCCGGGGGCTTGCGGGGCGGCTCCCGCTGACCCCCCGCGCCCTGAGCGCGGCCCCTTCGGCGGAGGCGCCGGGGGAAGGATGCGAGCCCCGGGGCGCTGCGGAGCGGGGACACCGGGGGAGGTGGGCACACACACACACACACAAACACACACCCCGGGAAGGGGAGGACTAAGGGGGTAGCTGGGACAGGGGAAGGGGGGGACCCGGGGCTGGAGCGGGGGGACCGGGGTGCCGGGTGCCGCGCCGCGGTGCCGCCCGCGCCGCGATCGATCCGCATCGACCGTCCCCGCCGCGCTGCTCCACTTTCCAGCCAATGTCAGGCGGCGGCGGCGGCGGCCCGGGGAGCCCCGCCGGTGGCACCGCACACCCCGCCTGGCGCGCCGCCCGCGCCGCGCTGCCCCGAAGAGCCGGCCTGGACCAAAGCGACCGGAGCCGCTCCGCCCGCCGGCCGCGCAGAGAGGGCGGGCAGCCCGCCGGGAAACGGGCCGAGCACCGGACCGGGTAACGGACCGGGCACTGAACGGGGCAACGGGCTAAGCAAACAACAGGGCACCGAACCGCGTGAACAGCGGGGCGCAGAAGCGGGCAGGCAACGGGGCATCAACGGGCAAACAGCGGGCACTGGACTGGGCACTGAACTGAGCAATGGACCGGACGAACAACTCGGCACTGAACTGGGCAAACAGCAGGGTACCAGACGGGGCAGAGGACTGGGTACTTAAGTGAGCACCAGACCAGGCAAACAACTGGGCACTGGAAAAGGCAAGCAACCAGGCACTGAACTGGGCAAACAACAGGGCACCAGACTTGGCACTGGACTGGGCATCAGACCAGGCAAACAACCAGGCACCAGAATGGGCACTGAACTAGGCAACAGACTGGGCAAACAACTGGGCACTGGGCTGGGCACAGTGCCAGGAGCCAAATCGGGCAGCAGACCAGTTAACAGAACAGGCAGACAATCAGGCACTGGACAAGACACTGGACTGGGCAAACAACTGGGCACTGAACTGGGTAAGAGACTGGGCAAACAACTAGGTACCAGAGCAGGCACCGAATCAGACAAAGGACCAGGCACCAAACTGGGTACTGAACCAGAGACCAGGCTGGGTACCAAATCACACAATAAACCAGGCACTGTACCAAGCTGTGCATCAGACTGGGCAAACAACTGGGCACTTGAGCAGGCACCAAACCAGGCATCAGACCAGGTACCGAACTGGGTGTGAAACCGAGCGCTGCACCAGGCACCAAACCAAGCACTGTGCCAGGCACTGCTGCAGTGGGCACTGAACTGGGTACCAAACCAGCCAAAGAACTGGGCACCAGCCTGGGCAGTGTTGGCACCAAACCAGGCACTGCTGCACCTGGTACTCTACCAGACATCAAACTGGGCATTGAAGTAGGCATCAAACAAGGCAAAGAATCAGGCACTGCAGCAGGCAGTGCTGGGCTGGGCACAAAACCAGGCACCAAACCTGGCACTGAACAGGGCATCAGGTTGGGCAGCATAGTGCCAAGCACCAGACCAGGCACCAGACCAGGCAGAACCATACTGGCACTAAACCAGGCAGCTTCAAAACAGACATGTAACCAGGCACTCTCGTGAGCACAAAACTGGACTGGGGACTGTGATGGGCAGCAACATGGAAGCACCAAATTAGGTACTGCCTCATCAGGCACTGAACTGGGGACAGTGCCAGGCAGCACCACACCATCACCAACTGGGCAGTGCTATACCGGTCTCTGTTCTGGGAAGTGCCATGCTGGGCACCACAGTGGGCACTGCCATGCTGGGTGCTGCACCAGGTATAAACACACTGGGTGTAACCGCTGCATTGCTACACCATTGTGGGCACCACAGCTGGCACCGCTGCGCGAGGCCCAGCGTTGCCACCCTACATTGCACCACCACCCACCTCCCACCACCCCACCCCACTGCACCCCCTCCGATCTCATGCCAGCACTCCACCTTGCCACCCAGGGCAACGTCGTGTCAGGTCCCAGCCCTGCTGCCCTTCACACTGGCTCCCTGTGCCAGCAGAGCCCTGGAAAGCTGCACGTATGCCCAGCCAGGACACTGCAGCTCTGTCCCCTTAGCACCCATGGGTGCTGTGGCTCCTGCACCCACTCCAGTGCTGCCACCTCGAGACCCTGTCCCAAGGATGCAGGTGCCACCCATTGCCCACGGCCAACTGGGTGCAGCAGCAGCAGGTCTGCTGGTGCGGGTGCAGCAGCGCCCCAGCACCCTTCATGCCTTTGGCATTTCGGGAAGGGGGGGCAACCCATGGAGCTGGGAGCTTTGCCCGGCTTTACCCCCGTGGCCCCCCAGCCCCACCAGGCCCATGGTCCCCCCGCAAGCTCCTGTGGTGCCAGGAGGGCAGCGAGGCCGCCGTGCAGCTGCGGGAGGATCGCCGGCTGGCGTTATTTCCGCGATAGCACCGAAACACGTCCAAACACTGCCTCCATTATCTCCTCCTCGCTTCTCGGCTCAAGCGGGAGAGCGACCCGAGCGTGTTTTGAAACGCAGCCTTCGCGCTGGGTACACAAACCGGCGACTTCTGCTTACCACGGAAATGCTCGCCGCTGCCGCCTTAATAGAGCGGCTTTTGATTGTGTGGGTAACGCTGTCGAAACCCTCCCGCTGCTCGCCTCAACCGCTTTACAACCGGCAACGCAGCCCGCTTGAAAAACAAGGCTGGCCAGAGCCTGGTTTGAAATAAGCTCCTAATAAAGGTCCTGCTGGAGGAGCTGCATTTCGGCTGTGCGTTCAGACGGGAGCACTGGTGATGGTTGGGTTTTGGGTGTTTGGTTTTTTTTTTGAGGCATCCTTTGTGAAAGAGCTGGGAAAGGGGGATTTTTAAGCATCTAATGCTGAATGCCGTGGCACTGAGAACTTTAGACAATGGTGTGAAGGAGCAGCAAGTAGTTGAAGGGAGTGGGAGAGGGAGAAGAGTTAGGAGCAGCAGGAAAGATGGGAAGCTGGGAGCTCCCAGGATGGGTTCAGAGCTGTGGAGCACCTGACCCCACCGATCAACCTCAGCACTGGGCTGGCTTCACCCATCTCCTGCCGGGATTCCCCCTGCCACTCCCTGAGGCCAGCAGTACCCCTCCAGTGCTGGGGGCAAGCTGGAGAGGCTGGCTTGGGTTGATTGCCCGTGCAGGACCATGCCAACACATGGGCAGTGTGGGGAGGGACCCTATAGATCATATAGCCCATTGGGTAAGTGCTATGTGCTCCCAGACTTCTCATCGAGAAGACAACAGGCATCAGGCAAAGCAGGCAGCGAGGAGGGCTTGCAGGTCCCAAGGGTGGGCTGGGGTACCCTCGATGTGCCATCACCATGTGTGGCTGGCACCAGGGGAGGTGAAGGCAGGCCCTCAGGGCGGCTTTGGGCAGTGACTCAGTTTCCCTATGCCGATGCTGGCGGGGGGCCCGGCTGCCCCCGGCTGCTCACCGGGAGGCTGGTGGAGGCGGTGGTGGCCGTTGGGCTGGCAGGCGGGCGGTTGCAGAGGCTTCCTGTTTCTGCAGGATCCGGCTGGCATTGTGCCGCACAGCGAGGGGGGCAGAGCCTCTTCTTGCACCTGCCCAGAGCATCTGCTAGGGAGAAAATCTCCATGGCAACTCTGACGGTTCCTCCATCCCTGTTCCACGGGGGACAGGGGGCTCTGCCTCTGCCTCCCCCCACGCAGTTGGGATGTCCCCATGGTGGGGACGGGCCACTGGTGCCCTGGGAGTTCAGTTTCTGGAAAAGGAGGGCTTTGTTGCTGGGCAGCCCCTTGCTGACCCCTCCCTGGGGGGGGGGTGGGGGGTGTCTAGGTCCCAGACCACCAACAGTGGAAGGTGAGATCTGGAATTCAACAAATTTAGGGGGTGGTTCACCACTTTGGTCCTAGTTTCAGGGAGGGCTGATGGCTTACCATCTTCCCTGATACTCCATCAGAACACGTCGAACCTCCCTGTGCCTCAGCTGAAGTAGAGACCTTTACCCTTTCCAAAGCGGAGAGGGGGGGAATTTGGGGAGGTGACATGAGGTCCAATGAGGCTCCTGAGCCTGGAGCTAGCAGTGAGCATGGCTACAGGGTGCAAAGTCCACACTCATCTAGGCATCCTCCCCTGGGACTCCTGATGGGGGTTGCTGACCTTCATGTGGAGCCCTGGCATTGTCCCCTCACCTTGTACAGGTGCAAGGGAAGAGACAGAAGATGCTCTCTTGGGCATGCAGGTCCTTGCTTGGCTGGTGTCCCTTGGGAAGCTGAGCAGGGTGAGCACCCTCAGCCAGATCCCATGAATCCTGATCACCCATCCTCTTGCTCTGCCCTTGCTGCCGGGTCTCCCTGAGGAACTCTGGGCTCTGTGAGCTGTGGGCACTGGAAGAGGCCATGGAGGAGGTAGGAGGAGATAGTTTTCAGTCAAGCCTGGAAGGGAAAGGGAGGGAAATGAAACTGGTAGCAGCATTTGTGAGGGCTACAGAGACTGTCCTCACATCACCTGGCCCTGCTGTTTCTAAAGGCACAGATGGACCCAGGGAAATACCGGGGGGTTTCTTAAGGGCTGGGGTGACTCAGTGCCTTGCGAACCCTTTCCTGGTTCCAGGAGCGACTGGGATGCTAGGGGATAACCCGGCCTCTTCAAAAGCCACCAGTCCCACCAGACCCTCTGTGAACCTGCCACTGCTGCAGCCCCAGCCTGATTGGTAGTGCCTTTATTCCACTTTCCTGAGGCAGCTGAGCCCCAAGGGATGACCCCTCCATTGCTGAGCCCCTTTCCCAAATCGGACTATTTAGGCAACCCCTCAGCTGCTGGAAACCCACAGGGGAAAGTGAATTGTAGTGCCAAGTAATGGAACGAGGGAGGCACAGCCATCACTCTGGATGAAGGTAGGAGCATTTCTCAATTGCCCCACCACAGTGGGATGCCCAAAAGTTTCATTTCTGCAGCCAGGATGCTGCTGGTCCCCACAAGGAGAGGCAGCCTCTGCTCCAGAGGGTTTGCAAAGGGAGGATAAAGAGTATGACAACTAAAGGAATGGCGTCTTTCTTTTATGAAGATGGGAAACTGAGGCACAGGACGATTTGGGGATGCAGTCAAGTCATGTGTGACATGGATGGTAACGGATGTCAAATGCAGATGGCCCAGATCCCAGGCTCTTTTCTGAATTACTGCTGAATTTTCCCAGAGAGAAAAAATAGCAATTTCTGATTGCCTCTGAAGCACCCATTGAGGATGCTGCACCCTCAGCAGAGAGGGAACCATTAGTAAGAAGTCTCCCAGGGCACCAACATGAGCACAGGGAGATGGTCCAGCCAACGGGGAGCAAGGGACAGAGATGATGTCCTCCTTAGGCCCAAGTTGGAGATGGGTGTTTGGGATCATCTGTGAACTGGATTGAGTGTCAGTAGTCAAATCTCCACGGAGTGTCTTCTAGGACACACAGTGGTCACCTTCCAGGAGGTCATTCATTCCTGGGTTGCTCAGAGCAGCTTGCACAACATGCCGGTGCCACAGTGCCAGGTCCTTGTTGTGACAGTCTCTGTGCCCATCCCTAGATAGGCCCAGGAACATGCAGTGGCCAAAGCAGCACCAAAGCACCACCCTGGGACCCATAAACCTTTCCTCACAGCCAGGGCATTGCTTGAAGGAACCTGGTTCCCACTTGCAGGCAGTGTTTGTCCCCTTCTGGGGACCTCACTTGCGGGCTCAAGCTGAGTGCTGGGGATCAGGTCTCCCTTTTCAAGGCTGCTTGTGGAACACTTGCATGCTCAGCCTGGCTTTGCCCCCATCCTGGCTTACGTGCCAGGTGATGGAAGAGTTTGGCCTTTGCTGTGGGCAGAGCAAAGAGCTCATTAAGAACTGCCCATGTGTGAAGATAAAATGAAGGGAATGTCACGTCCTCACGCTGCCGTCTCCAGGAGTGGCCGAGGGGGCTGGGACACATCTGAGGTCAGCGCCGCTGATGCCCAAGCATCACGAGGAGTTTCAATGGGCTGAGCTTAGCGGCTTCACCCCTCTCTGGTCTTGTATGTGTGGTTTGTGCAGGGCAGAAGGACCCCAGGACCTCCTCAGAGGTGTCTGAGCCCCAAAACCTCCTGTTTGCCTCAATGTGGAGTGTTGTGTCCATCCATCCCACCATGGTGGGACTCTGGTGGAGATCCCCGGCTGGCTGAGGAGGGTCTTATCCTGACCAGGCACTGGACTTTTCAAAGGGGTCTGAATTGGGGAAGAAACACTCATGAAGGTGAGAGGTTTCATAAGATACCCCATGGTGGGGTGGCACTGGCACGCATGGGGTGGCTGGTGTCCCTGCCCTGAGCTGTGACAGTGCTTCTGTCTGGGAGGAGCTCAGATGCTTGGGACCTGGTCAAGGGCTGGACAAAATGTGCTCATCCCCCTGATTTGGACCGGAATCTGCTATTTTAGTCTCTGTGACCTAATCTGTTGTAGGTGCCTTTGAAAATAGCCAGAGGGTGGTCACAGGGCCCAGGTTTCAGCGGCACTTCTGAACCTGACCCTTGATGCAGCGGCCCCAGAGCCCAGCAAAACAGGGTCGATTGGCCAAGAAACCCCGAGGAGCTGAAGCTGCTGAATGTGGAGAACGGGAAAATGTTTGATCCAGATAACGCACCGGGGCGTTGCTCTATGCTAGAACAGGAAAAGATGGCAAAGTCCAAGGGAATGGTGCTGAAGTCACCCACGTTAAAAAATGGCACCAAAATCAGCCTTTTCCTGTGAAATAATTTGGCTGGAATGAAATTGTTTTTCCTGATGGCAGCCAGCTCCTTCAGGGGTTAACTGCAGTCCTGTCTAGAGAACTGTAAAAGGTGTTTCCGAAATATTTCCACTGCCCCGTTGTTTTTACGGCCAGGAAAGGCAGGGCAGGCCTGCCTGGGCAGGAGGGGGCTGCCGGCTGCCTGGCCGTCCAGATGGAAACCAGCATCAGGAGAGCAACTGGGACTTTTAGGCTGGGCATCAGGAAAGTCACCCAGCAATGGGGGTGGATGCAGGAAGGGACCTGCCCTGCTGATGCACCGCAGATGCCATGGGGGTGACAAATGGTCCTCTCTGGCTCGGGGGACTGTGTGAGGATGCTCAGATGGAGGTGCTGGGATCAGCTCTGGCCAGTCTTTTTCAAGTAGGGTCATGGAGGGTCTGAAGACCATGTGGATGAGGTTGTTTTCTTGTGGATTATGGAGTGACATTCAGCCAGACTAACTCTCTGGTGTTGGTGGCTGAGACCTTTGTGAGACTCAAACAAAGGAGAGGATGGAGAGGTACCACACCCTGCTGCAGGTGGATCTCCAAGTCAAAGCAGCACATACACAGAGGTTTGCAGATCTGAAGGCCACAGGAGATGCTGTGATGCTGCCCGGCTGCTCTCCTCTGTGTGCCCTGGGCTATTTGACTTCATCTGTGTGCCCTTGGGTCAGGTATGGACACGCACGGGAAGCAAAGTCCTGAGAGACATAGAAGGGGATGCTGAACACCCCAAAGCTCACCCCAAAACCCGCCTTGCAGAGTGTGTGGCCAGCAGGCAAGCTTTCCTCTGGCCCATGCTGAGCATCCAGGAGGTTCCCCCCTACCTGATCCCTCCTTTCAGGCACCTCAAGCACTGGTGCTTGGACCGCACTTGCTCCCTCCTGCTCTCCTGCGCAAGCCTTGGCTGCCCCTCATCCCTGTGCTTTCAGGCCAGAGAGGTTTCCAAGCGCTTTACGCTTTAAGCTCAGGCCCAGAATTTTGTGTCTAGGCTGCAGCAAAGAAGCAGCAGCCAAGTTTGATTTGGGCAAAAAGTCCCTGAACCTGTGCAGTGCAGGACGTGAAACAGGAAGGCAGCCGAGGAGTTGCCTCTCCAGAACACCCCTGTTTGCCAGGGCGTCCCCAGCTGGGATGGTGGCTGGGTGCAGGGTCTGGGAGCTCTGGGGTGCCCTGTACCCGAGCAGAGGCATCCTGGGGTAAAGGATAAATGGAGGAAAGACGTGACAGTTTTTGACGGGATTTCTGCGGACGTGTGGCTCGTGGCTGGCAGGAGAAGACGCTTGGTGGCCAGACTGGCCTGGCTGAGTTGAGGGGAATTTTTATTTTCGCTCTGTGCCTTTTCTCACTCTCAGAAGTAATGAAATGCAGGAGCCAGCATTAATGCACCATTAAGACTGCAAATTTCAGCACGCAGCCATCAGGAAATGCAAATACTCGAGTCTACCAGCAGCTCTACCTCTGCCGTGGCAGCAGAGGAAGGGGCTGGCACGTGGCTGACCTTTGCTACCATGATGAAATCCCCAGTGATGCTCTGCTTCTGGCTCTCGCCTCCCACCACAAACCCTTCATCTTCCCCCACCTACATCTGTGCTCCACCCTCTGCCAGCCCTGGGGGGCCCAGGGGGGGAAGGGAGTGGCACAAGATGGTGATTGAGCTCATCCATGCCCATCCGTGAAGGGTCTCCCTTGCTTTGGGACTGCACACCCAGACCCGTGGCTTGGGGCAACCCTGGGGGAGTGGGGTGGGGGGGACACAGGATGTGCCACAAGTGCATTGCCTGTGCAGGGATGTATCTGTTCCCGGGCCACCAAAGGTGCCAGCCTGAGGAAGAGGAGGAGAAGGGCTGTCAGCAGAGGAGACTGCAGGAGCCCTTTCTGCAGCCGGTGAGCACTGCCTGTTCCACCTCGCAATTGTGTTGTGCTCCGCTGGCAGGGACCTGCTTTTCTATAAATTTGGGTGGAAGGGAGAGTTTGGCAGAGCCCTGGGCTGCGGGGAAGGATTTATGGCTGTTCTGGCTGCTCTGTGTTCTCCTTGCAGGGCTGGGGCTCCTGCAGGAGGAGGAGGAGGAGATGGAGGAGGGAGCCTGTGCTGGCAACCATCCAGGGATCAGGGTCCCAGCCAGCACCAGATCAGGGAATCAGTGGGGCTGGAAGAGGCAGGATGAGGAGGGACATCCTTGGTTCACCCACAGGTCTGCAGTGGCCGTGGGTCTGAGAACGACAGGGTGGGGATGGGACCCCCACGCCAGGCTGGACGTGGGTGATGCTGCCCAGCATGGGCACAGCTAGACAGCAAGTGTTCCAGCAGTGGGGAAGTGGTGGGGAGACACTTGTCTGCCTCCAGGAAGATGGTGACATGTCTCAGCTCCAGCCTGGCCCTGTGCTGCAGGCCTCTGGAGCAGCTTGAGGCACCTGGAGCACCTCACCCCTGGAACATCTCAGGCAAGGCCACAACTGCTGCAGGTCTCAGTGGTGAACACTGTCCTCCTTGAGCAGGCAAGAGCAGGTTTCTAGATGCGTGTTTGCTGACGAATGATGGATTTCTACCATCAGCATGCTGCCTCCTGCCTCCTGCCTCACTGGCAGCCCAGTGAGTGGTCCCGGGTGCTCCCCATGGCTTGGTTAGTGCACATCCATGTATCCATGAGCACTGGAGCTCAGGAAGCCTATAGGTCTGGGTCACAAGGATGAAAACACACTGTGATAGCTCCAACTCACTCTGGTTTATCAGAAGTGATGAATTGTGCTGCCCTAGACTGCTGGGAAAGGACATTTTACCCTCTTTCCACTGATGTTTGAGTTTTCCAGGCAGCCTGAAGCAGCACTGGAGCTTCCCCGGCAGCGCCTCGTGGCTCTTCATTCTTCCCGTCTCTCCTGCCCGCTCTCTTTAACTCGAAACAAGAGTCTCCTGAGGAGGCAGGCACATGTCAGATGTTCCTCTTCTCTCCTTTGTGGAGAGTACAAAATAGGTATTGGCCACGTTTCCAGATGGAAACGTGAGGCCTGAGGATGGATAAAGAGTTTTCCAAGGCTTTGGAGCAAGGTGTGGACAGCGCTGAGAATAGCATCGCGAAATCTCAACTGCCAAGCCCTTAGCCTAACCAGAAGGTTATTCTTCTTCCCTTATGCTCATACATATCCATTAGGATGAGACCATATGTGTGAGATGTAGATGAATTTCTTTCCTCTTGACAAGTCCAGTTGGTCCTCCTAGGTAAGGAGATGGTGGTCTGTTCCCATCCAACTCTAGGCTGGCTCTTTGCCGTGATTTCTAGGGTTTTGTTTGCCCCGGAAGAAATGGAGCTGCAAGTCAGAGCTTCAGGCCTAGCTCTTCTCCACTTGTTGGGGCTTTTGATGGCAGGTGTCCCTGGGGAGCTACTGATGTCCCTTTGGGGAGCAGGTGAGTGCAGGGAAGCCTTCAGTGGAGGACAGCAGCAAGGTGCGATGGGACAGTGGGGAGGAGCTGCTGGCCAGTCCCCAGTAAGGACCCATGTTCCCAGCCAGGTCACAGAGGGCTTCCTGGTGAGGAGGCGGCTTCTCCAACAGCAGGAGCAGTGGGTGAATGCACTCCAATCCTGCTTTTCAGGCAGCTGCACAAAGTGTCTCCTAGAAAACCTTGATGGGACCCTTGCACATCTGAGCTTGCCCAAGAATTAGGTGCTGCTCTTGTGGTTGAGCTCTGATGCTGAAGGGTGCCTTGAAATTGAAGTGAGGAGAGATATCTTAGAGGTTTCTTAGGTAGTTAAGGATGTGATGTGAGCCACATGCAGTTACTGCTCAGCCCCTAAGCTTCCTTTCTGGGGGGAAGAGTCATCAGTATATAGCAGGTGCTTTTGACATCTTCCAATCCATTGCAGGCTGCAGATCAGTGCAGAGGTGGCATCAGCCTGGATGATGGATGGTGTTTAGGTGATCAAGGGGGGACGGCTTCCTATACCCATAGTCAGATCTGTCAGCTTCTTTCAATAGCATCGATCACACTTTGCTGCTGACGTCTTTTATGGACAGTAAATGGGAGCAGAGGGGAGTGTGGTAGGTTTGGGGCACTGCTCTGGTGTGTAGGAGTCAGGGAGTGATTGCTCCTTGGGTCTAAGATGGTGGAGCTAAGGAAGGAGACCATCCCAAGTGGAGAAAGTAGCATTTGAGAGTCCTTTCTGTGAGGAAGGGTGCACATGGATCACATCCCTGTCTTCTCTGTCAATGGTGTCTCTGTCAAGGCTGAGGCTGTGGTGGCATTGCTGGGAAGAGGGGTTGTGAAATGGGGGAAATACATCTGGGCTGGATCCCACAGTGGAGGGACCCACCACATGTCTTTTCTTCAGAGCATCCTCCCCAGGTTTGTGTCCTCACAGAATCCCAGTGTGGTGGGGGTTGGAAGGGACCTCTGGAGATCATCTGGTCCAACCTCCTGCACCATCCAGAGCAAGGGGCCCAGGATCACAGTGTCCAGGTGGGTTTGGAATCTCTCCAGGGAAGGAGACTCCACAACCTCCCTGGGAAGCCTGGGACAGGCTCTGCCACACTCACAGCAAAGAAGCTTTTCCTCCTGTTCATGTGGAATTTGCTGTCAAGGGGCTCTGCTCCCAGGGCTTCTGGTAGTCCAGCTGCCCCAAACTGGGCCCTAGCATGGTGCAAAGGGTTGCCTGTAACATGGCATTAGTCCCCTCCTTAGGCAACCCAGAGATGATCTCCTCCTCCTACCCCCATGGACACTGCTGGCTGCTGGCTGATGTATACCAGCGTGTCCAGAAGGCTGTTGCTGTGAACCAGGTCTTCCGCTACAAGCTCCAGACCATACCTTCTCTGGGGCCTTCAGTAAAACATAAATGTGCTCAGATGAGACTCACCATGGCCCTCAAGAACCCAGATCCACACTGCCTGCTCAGGCCACCTTCAGGGAAGGAGTATGAGCAAGACCTGGGGTTTAGGCAGCGTGGAGGTTGATTTTCTGGGCAGAAGGTGATGTCCTGGATGCCATAATGGCAAGGAGGAGGCCAGCACAGCTTTCATAGGTATTTCTCCATGGCACCCGAATTAAGCATGCCCAGAGAGTCCTGGCTGTGGTGGCTTGCAAGGAGAGACCATGTTGAGCAGGTGTCTTCTCATTCCAGGTGCTGGGGCTGAAGCATCCTGTCACAGCACAGGACTGATGCTGGATTCAAGACAGTGCCACAGGGCTGGCCAGGAGGCAGAACATGGGAGGACACGAGCAGAGCAGGAGTAATTTTCCCTGAGAGTCTGGCTTGATCTGCATTTCAGCACCCACCTGAAGGGCAACTGCCCTGGTCTGAGAACAGGCATTTTCATGCCACTAGCGTCTTCCCAGACTTGGCTGCTGAGCAGCAGCTTGGAGCGAGCCAAAAATCTGCAGGCACTGGGAAAGCTCCCTTGTTAATGTGACCCAGGACCAGCGTCCCCTGCCTGGCCCTGCATCACGGCGCTTGCCCGTCCCTCTCTTGTTGGCAGGGCTTGGGCACCGCTTCCATAAAGACCCAGCAGCAGACATAGGCAACAGGAGCCACCAGGAAGGGCTGCGAGCCCTGCCGACGTGCCCCAGCCCCGCGGCTGCCTGCCCTGCCTGCGCAGGCAGATGGCTTTTGCAGGGCGCTCCGGATGTTGGAGCGAGGCTATTTTGGACCACGTGGGCGTCTGAATTCCAGGCGAATCCCCGGCTCAAAAAAAAAAAAAAAAACCCCAACCCAACGCCTGCCAGGGTCCCCGGAGGTGGAAAAGCTGCAGCTCAAGTGTCCTCGTGGCTCTCCTGCCGCCTGGCACGTAGGCGTGCCCGCAGCTACGCCTGCTCGCCCAGCAGCCCACCGGGCCCCCATGGCACGGACCCATCGCACCCTCTCGCCCTCCTCCCGGCAGAAGCTGCGTGTCCCCGGCACCGGGATGGCCATGGTGTCCCTTGGCACCATGCGAGCGGCTCCTCAGCCCCCGGGAAGGGCTGGTTTCGGTGGGGGGCTTTGCCTTGCCTGCTTGCCGCGGGCCGGGGAACCCTCGCCAGCTGCCGTGGCTCCCCACGCCGCGCTCCCCCCTCGCTCAGCCGCGCCGGGGTGGGAGAGGGCAGCGAGAAACCAGCTTCCTGCCCTTCTCCCAACCGCCGGCGCGGCGTCTGTTTGCTTTGAGGCCCGGGTCCCTCCTGCCAGGACATTCCCGGGCAGCGGCTGCTGCCGTTTGCAGAGGAGTCGGGGGGACAGCCCAGACTGCGGGGGCCCCCCCCCCCGACAGCTTCAAAGACCAACACCACATGCCTGCCCCACACCCGCATCCCCCTTCCTGAGCCCCCCCAGGGACCCAGGTTGGGTTCCCACGAGGGACATGAGCCATCTATCAACCCCGTGGGCACTGGGGGCTTGCGTCCTCCTCCAACCCCTCAGCCCTTTCCAGGAAGAGGTGGCCTGTCCCCGTGCTGCTGCGCGGCTGCCCCACGTCCCCAGGAAGCGGGGCCAGCGTGAGCCGCTGTGGCCAGCGCCCGCCATGTGGGAGACAGCTGGGGTTAAAAATTAACACGGAGAGAGCTTCAATTAACGGGTGCCAGGGGGTCTGCGGAGGGCTACGCGCTGCTCAGGGCATCCCCTTTCTGGGAGTCAAGGGTGTCGCAGCTGCGAAGGGGGGGATTCCCCCGGCCCCCGAGCTAGGGGACGAAGGGGTGCTGTGTCCCCTGGGCTTGGCTGGGCACAGGCAGAGCCCCGCGGCCCCAGGGCAGTGCGTGGCAGCAGCAGAGCGTGATGGTGGGTCACTCTGACCCCAGGCACAGTGGGAATGGTCTCAGTGGTCAGAACCCAAAAAAATGCAGGCTGCTCCAGCTCTGCTCTCTTGCACCATCAGGGCTAAGAGGAACAAACTGGTTTCTAACAAAAATGAGGGGTTTGTGCCATCCTGACCCCAACTTGCCAGGGTGGGGGGGTTTCCCAGGACAGCATCCAGAGGAGCTCATTCAGCTTCCCAGTGCTGGGTCTCAACCAGTTTTCCCCATGCCTGTGGCTGAAGAAATCTAGTCCCATCCCTGAAATCAGGGATTTCACCAAGGTCTGGGTCTCCTGGCACAGCGTCTGGCTGGATTTGGGTCCCCTCTACCAGAAGATGCCCTGCACCCAGCGCGGAGGAGGTGACAAGCAAGTGCCAGCTCTGTAACCCACTTGGATGGCAGTGGCTGGGCTGGGAGGGGGTTTGTGTTGGGGTTGGGTATTTTGGAGCCTGCTTGTGCTCTGCAGGCTGTTGGGACGTGTCTCCGGCTCACGCAGCCTTGGCAGTCCTCCAGCTGCTGTCCCATAGTGCCCCGCTGCCACCCGGGGGGGCCATGGACCTGCATGACCCCCCCTCACCGCCTCAGGGTCAGGCTGCCCAGCTTCACCTCCACCTCCTGTGTCCCCCCCCTAAGTTATTCCCGACCCTGTGCCCTCAGCTGGAGCCAGGCAGAGGTTCCAGATTCATGCCCTGGGGAGGAGGTGGTGCAGACCCCGTTGCAGGAGGCTGGTGCCCAGCATGGTGGGGGAGATTTTGGCGCTGGTTCTGGCAGGCAGAGACCAGAGGCAAAGCTGCTGTTTGCAGACAGGCTTTTCACCCTGTCCCCTTGCTGTCCATCACCGTCCCCTGTGCCGTCCACCCCTGCACCCTGCAGGCTCCATCCCCCATGTACCTTGCCCTCTATCCTGTCTGTCTCACTCTGTCCCACCCTGTGCCACCTGCCCTCCAACCCTATTCCCCTCACCCTCCATCCCTATCCTCACTGTCTTCCATCCCCATTCCTGCCATCCTCCACCTCTGTCCGCTCTACTCTCCATCCCTGTCCCATTTGCCCTCCATCCCTGTCCCCATTCCTCTTAGCCTCCATCCTTGTCCTCCTTGCCCTCCATCCCTGTTCCCCTCAGCTTCCATTCCTGGCCCCTTCACTGTCCATCCCTATCCCCTCACCCACCATCCTTGCCCCCCTAACCCTCCATCCCTGTCCCAGTTGACCTCCATCCCCCATCTTTGTCTTCCTCCATCCCTGGCCCCCTCACCTTCCATCCCTGTCCCTATCATCTTTCACCCCTGACCCCTCATCCTCCATCCTTACACCCCTTTGTCCTCCATACCTGTCCCCTTTGTCCTCCAGCTCTGTCCCTGCATCCCCCACAGTGCCACCATGCCAAGGAACAAGGTTTCAGGACAGAAGCTTACAGGCTGTGTCCCCAGGAGGACACCCTTGTCCCCGTGCCAGGGGGATGTGCCAGTCTGGGGGCACTGGGGGACCCTGTCCTCCCTGTGGCTGGAACACTGGGTGCCAAGAAGTGGGTAACAACTTGGGGATCCTGGGAAGCCTGGAGGTTTGCTTGGGAGTGCTGGTGCCACCACTGTCATCAAGTTCCCATGTGGCTCTGTGCCTCAGTTTCCCCTCTCCCAGAGGACTTCAGCCCTCAGAAAAAAACAGTTTTCATTTGCAAGTTTTCTGCATACTCTGAGCAGTGAGATTCCACTGCGGCCAGGTGAGGACCTTTGGTGGGCACCAAACTCCACGTGCGACCACTGAGGACCCTGTCTTTGCAAGGGGGACACCCAGCACCCTGCAGCTCATGGTGGCATCAGGGGGTCAGGGCTCACTCTGGTCAACAGCAATAAAAAAGGGTGAGTGAAACTCACGGGGTGAAGCCCAGAGGGGTGAGAAGGTGTCGTGTGCTGAGCAGCATCACTGGCATCACTGTGGCCAGGCTGTGGTGGCTGGTGGGATGCTGTCCCCTCTCCCACCCCACCGGTGTCACCCACATCCCACGCGCCTAGCAGGAAGCTCTTCCGCTGCCTTGTTTTTGGGGGTGAGAGGCTGAACGGAGGAGGCAGGCGGGTGAGAAGCACACCAAAGAGGGTGAGCAGAGGAGCCGAGGGTGACGAGCGAGGGCTGGCGACAATGCCAGCCAGGGACTGGGCACACTGGGTGCCCAGGAGGACAGCGCAGTGCCCTCCCACCCCTGCCACCTGGGAGGGAGATATTTGGGAAGCCACAACGTCATCGCAGCACCCGTGTTTGAAAATCCCAGTCGCTAAATATGTAAAAGGCACATAATTAACGAGACGTGGATCAAATGCAAACAGCGCATCCGTGCTGCTCACCCCCCTTCTCCCCCCCCCTTCCCCCCCCCCCCCCCCCCCCACCTTATATTTTTTTGTTTCATTTCGAGGCAGGAGCGGGGTGGGAAGCGATTTCGCATTCCTGCGAAAAAAAAAAAGTCAAAAAAAAAAAAAATCAACGGCAACACAAACCCAGTTTCATTTTTGTCAGGGTTTGTGCTTTCGGGAGGTTTTGGGTATTTCGCTGGCAACCGAAAAGGCTGAAGGAATTGGGGGTGGTGGGGTTTTTTTTTGGGCTGTTTGTCCATGGAAAGCTGCTCTCAGCTGAGAAGTGGGGGTTTAATGAATTTTTTTAAACTTTCAATTTTTCAGTGCCCACTCCTCAAAGGAAAAAAAGAAAAAAAACAAAACAAAAAAAGAAATCTCCCCCAGCAGCAAAAAAAATCCTGCCAAAAAAGTTGAGCAGGAAACTTCTGGCCAAAGCCTGTGTGTGTCCCCCACACCCTGAAGGAGCCAAACTTCGGGGGGATTTGTCCCTTCCCTCCGGGTGACTGATCCTGCCATCGATTATTCGCTGTTTATTCAAAGCGATTTCAACCGAGGCTGCCCCTCGGGGACCTGAGAGGTCCCTGCCGCCGACAGTGGCAGGGGCGGGACTCAGGGGCTGCGTCCTCTGGGTTCCTCATCCGCGGAGCAACGCGATGCAGACCCCGGTGCAGCGGTGGGGTGGGGGGTCTGCACCCCAGGGTTCCCCTCCTCCGTACCCCGGGAACCCAGGAATGACCCTCGCTTCTGCACTCTGGTGTCAGCTGCACCCCAGAGGGATGGGGAACCCCAGGGGGGACACGGAGGGATGGGGTACATGGGGGGGGTCATGCCCCACAGAAGGATCGCTCTGGGGTCCCCTCACGGTGGGGGACACGGAGGGATGGGGGCCACCTGCCAAGGTGGGGGCTGGAGGAGCACCCTGGGGTGAGGCCCCGCGGAGCACAGGGGTGGTGGGGCACAGGGTGACACCCCTGGGTCTGGACACATGGGGGGCGACAGGGGGGAAGTGTGGGTACGCACTCCTGGGATGGGGGGGCAGAGGGAAGCACAGCAAGGGTGAGACTCCACAGGAGGGATGGGGAGGGACAATGGGGTGACACCTCACTGGGGACGGACACGGGCTGTGGGGGCACGGTGGGGTGACACCTCTGGGGGCACGTGGGACACGGAGGTTCACAGCGGGATGACACCCAGGAGAGTGGGTGGGACACGGGATATACCTCGGGGTGAAACCCGTTGGGACAGGTGGGGCATGGAGTGCCCAAAGGGGGTGACACCTATGGGGGCAGATGGGACATGGGAGTCAAACCGTAAGAGCAGCCCGGGTGGGTGGGATGCAGGATGCACAGCAGGGTGACGCCCCTGGGGGTGGAAGGGACACGGGTGGGGAGGGTGGGGGGGGCAGCGCGGGTGGGCGCGGCGCGCGGGGGGCGGCGGGGGGCGCGCGCGGGGCGGCGCGGCGGGGCGGTCCGGTCCGGTCCGGGTTTTGCCGGCAGCCGCGGGCAGCGGCGGCGGCGGCAGCGCCGTGCAGCGCGATTCGGGGGCTGTGCACTCCCAGAGCGAGCGGCGATGTGGAGGTGGGTGTGCGGCGGCGGCGAGGCACCCGGCCCGCCTCGGCTTCTCCCCCCCCTTCTCCCCCCAAGCTCCCCCACCCCCCCGGCCCTTCCCGGCACCGGGCAGGTGCTGAACCCCCCCCCTCGCCTTCTCGGTCCTTTCCTTCCCCCCCTCCCAGCTCCTGGGCAGCCCCCGCCGCTCCCGGCAGCACTGCCCGCAGCGGCGGCGGCGGCGGCGGCTCCCGGACCGCCGGTGTGTGCCCGTCCCCGGGGTCGCTCCGGCGGGCGTCGGCGGAGTTGGGGTTGGGGGTGGTGGTGAAGAAAGGGGAGGGGGGGAGAAGAAAAAAAAGTTTGGCGGGTGGCGGCTGCGTCTCGCCCCGCTCCGTGCGCCGCCGTTACCGGGCTGCCCGCGGCGGCGGCGGGGCGCGGAGCTGGCCGCCTGCCCGCCTGCCCGCGCCGGGGCCCGGCCGGTGCTGCCTGCGCGGCCCCATCGCTTCCCGAGGGGGGGGGGCGGGCGGCGGGGTAACGAGCAAAGTTTTTCTCGGTGCGGCTGAACCCCCCACCTTCCCTGCCCGTCCTCTTTCCCGGTACCCCGCTCCTCGGGGGAGATGCGCTGGGAGCTGGGGGGGGGAAGGGATGGGGGCGAGCCCCCCACCCCCCCCACCCCCCCGCCGCCGCGGCATCGCCCGGTGGTTTCCCGGGTGACAGTGGTGGCGGCGGGGCCGGGGGGCGGCGGGGGCGGCCCCTGCCACCCGTGGCGGATCTCGCGTGGGGGAGATGCTGGGAACGGGGAGCCCCCGCCCGTGGCTTTGCAGCGGCCCCTCCGCGCTCGGGTTCCCTGGGGGGGGCTGCTGTCGTCTCCCCCGGGGTGCGCCGGGCTCCTCCATCGGGGACCGGCGGCGGGGTGGCCGTGGGAGCGGCGCCGCTCGCCATCGCCCAGCCATGTGCAACAACTAACCCAACTTTATCAACCCGCCCCCCCTTCCCAAGTAATCCCCCCCCCCCCCCTCCCCGCTTCGCCGTCAGATGGGATTCCCAACCCTCCCGCTCCCCCTGACGCCCGCCCGGAGGGCACCCAGCGCACCCCGAGACCCGCAGATCCAGCCGGATCCCGGCGTCCGCCGGTAACATCCCTCGTCCGCGCCCGGCGTGGGTGCTGCCAGCCCCGGAGCCATGGTGGGGCTCGCGAATTGTGCCTGAACCCTGTGATTATGACCCCAAACTCCACCGAATCGCCACCCCCCCCCC